>JASDQU010106019.1:5316-22808 GCA_032191745.1 Picea mariana
TTCTTGTTGGCAATGTTCCTCTTTAGGGTTAATTTTACTTGTTGTCCTTTTATTTTAGCATTTACATTGGCAATGTTTCACTTTGTAGGTGAGTGGTAGTTGATTGAGCTAATGTGGGGGAATTCACCCTGTCAATTGCAACCTCGTACCTTTTCATCATCTTCTATAGTCATGATATTTACTTATGTAGACAAAGTACTTCTAATTTTTTCAATTGCTTTGTTTTGATATGAGCCATAACCATTCGATGTTTATTATGAATTCGTTTTAAATCACATTGGAACATGTCACAACATTAGCGATGAACATTTCTCTCATTAAACTCAAATTATGGTTTTCACCTAAGATCACATTATGAATTCAATTATCCATCATACACTAGTTGTGAATGTTATAGCAAGATTTTTTTCACCCCATGCAACTTTCTCATAAGGCCTTTTCCATTTCCCTATGTAGACTTGAAGTCCATTTTTACAATTCCCAGAGCTAAAAAACATATTTTTCCACATATACGGACCCTAACAACTATACAACATGCATATACGCAGGTTGCACCATTATAGCCTGTGTACATAGGGTTTTGTGCCCAAAATTAAAAAATGGTGTCGGGTTTCCATGTCACGTCATGAGATCCATGATCCTTGACCTTCCATATACTGGAAACGTTTTAACTCAGCCCTTCAATTCCATTTGAAGGCTATAAATGGGCCATATCCAAGCTGTGGAAAAGAGGAGAAGAATTCAACTTTGAGAGCAAAGTTACTCTGGAGAAATTATTCACTTCATATTGAGTCTGCATCCCTTTGTCTTTTTAAGTATGACCACATTGTTTAGCCCCCAAGCTCTTCCCTATTTGATGGAGAACCTCATTGTCTCTCTTATATGAACCTGGCTTTGGTGGAGGATTAAAGTGGTGGAAGCCCAACTAGAAGGGACTTAGTTTGTCGATTCCGAGATGTGTTGACACAAAAGTTTGTCATTCATACACTTATGTTGATTATATTTTAATAAAAATACTCTTTTCTCGTCCAATTAATGTCTTGCAAATATTTGAATTGTTATTCCATGGGGATATTTGTTATGAATATTAATGGATTATGCTAGTATATGTGCTAACTTTATATATTATCACCATATGCTTGTGTATCTTGGTTGTTGAGGACAAGTTGCGAGTATATAGCTTTGAGTCGAGTTCTCAACGATGGTCTTCTATGAACGTTCGGATGAGGTAGGCTCTTTATCTTGTCTTGTTAGCATCTTTGTTTATATACCATACTTGAGACTAGAGTTGATTTCTGCAGTCATTTCCATCTATTGTGGTTTACCCCATGCCATAGAGTGATTTCCCTCGTAACAGTGAACATAGTGTACTGGACGATACACAATTAATGGTTGAATGCATTATGTGTTCCTTAGGACATCATTTTTTCAATCGTTTGTTTATGCGAGGCACCACTAATAATCGATAGAGAAATTAATTAGGTGGCATCAAATCAGTGGTGAACATTATGTTTTGAGGTGCATAAATTAATTAGGTGGCATCAAATCATTGGTGAGAATTATGGTTTGAGGTGCGTATATTAATTTGGTGGAATCAAATAAGTGGTCAACATTATGTTTTGAGGAGCATAGATTAATTTGGTGGCATCAACTCAATGGTGAGCATTATGGTTGGAGGTGTGTATATAAATTATGTGGCATCAACGTAGTGGTGGGAATTATGGTTTGAGATGCATTGCTTTTGCTAAAGAAGTTTTGATTGACTTTTGGATCTCCTACCCATTGGTATCCTCATGCATTTATCGTATGATAAAATTCTAAAGAAACATAAAATATTCGTAGGAAAAGCCTTCTCCTTTATCAAAGATTCCACCGAATTTATTCATAAAACCCACAATCTCCACCTTGATGAACAAGAGCTTATGGTTAGCTTTGACGTGGTCTCTCTTTTCACCAAAATCCCCATTTTGGAAGACCTGTCCCTGATCTCAAAATTGGTAGACCCTAAAACTCTGGACCTCATCAAAATTTGCTTCTCTTCAACGTTTTTCACCTTTAAGGGGGTTTGTTATGAACAAACCGAAGGCACAACCATGGGGTCATCCTTATCCCCAGTGGTTGCCAACATATTTATGGAACATTTTGAATCTTTAGCCTTAAGCAACTTTCACCTCAAACCTAAATGTTGGTTTCATTTTGTGGATGACATGTTTGTCATTTGGTCTCATGGCCAAGACAACTTAACCTCTTTCTTTAATAATCTAACAAACTCCCCCCCCACATGCAATTTGTGACCATGGAAACTAAAAAGGACAACTCTATCCCTTTCTTAAATTTCATCATCTCTCGCCTTCTTGATGGGTCCAACTCCCATCGGGTCTATAGGAAGAAAACTCACACCGATAGATACCTTAACACCACCTCCCACCACCATCCGGCTCAAAACTATGTTGTCCTTAAAACCTTTCTCACTCAGGCCATCCGTATTTCTTCCGCTAAATTCCTCGCAAAGGAAAACACCCACCTAACCAAAACCATTTTATCCAATGGCTACTCTCTCTCTCAAATCAACCAAGCTTAACCCTAAACCAAAAATCACCTCTCCCTTCTCCCCTCCTCATGCTCTAATCTCTCTACCTTATATCCAGGGCATCACCGATCAAATCTTGAAACTCTTAGCTAAGAAAAATGATCAATTTGGGAATCTGTCTTCCCTAAGACAATTTTGAAGATAACGACCCACCCACATGTATGTAGAATGAAGCTTGCATGCTATGAATGGAGAACAACTAGTTTCACGCGTTACCACATTTCTTTCACGCATTAAAACTGTATTCAACCCTACAAAATCGTAAAACAAGTTTTTAGAATTGCTAAAGATAAATCTGACTCGATGCTTGACCCAAGAGTTTACCAAATTCCTTGTTCGTATGGGAAATCCTACATAGGTCAAATTGGTAGAACCTTTAAAGCCTAGCTTAAAGAGCATATAGTTGATACCACCTATAACCGAATCACCAAATTAACCATTTTCGAACACTCTTTTAACTCTAAGTACCTTATTTGTTTTGACCAAACAAAAATTTTAGTCTCCACCCCACATTACTCCTCTAGTTTTATTCGGGAAGCCCTTGAAATCGAAAAACATCCTAATAATTTCAACTGTGAAGATGGCTACAAGCTAAGCCAATCTTGGAAACCCACCATTCACCACCTTGACCATTACGCATCCTCCTATTAAATATTTTTCATATTCGTCTCCATCTTCCTCCCCTCTTTTTTGATTATGTTCCTCCCCCATCCTAGCATCATTGCTCTACTTCTCTTTGATATTGTTTCACATTTTAATCTACCCACTTCTTTGTTTATGTTAATTTTTAATGATATATTCAAATTTCCTCCCCTATTTATAGTATTATTCTTACATTTACCCCCTTTTTTCATGTAATTACTTTAATGGCTTATTCTTTTACTCCTTAATTTTTATTCTTCACCCAATCTAACCAACTATATCCAAAACGTTTTTCATCATTTTTAACTTATAATAAAATTTATTTAGATTTTAAATTATAATAAAATTTATTTAGATGACTTTTCCATCTTCGATCATGGATTGTAAAATTCCCCAGGAAATATAAAGTTTCTCGATGTCAAACAATGACTTTTAGATCTCCTTATACCCATCGCCATCTTTGAGGGTCACAACAATTTTAAGCAATTTAGGTTACTCTTATGGAAACTCTTCAATTCCCTCCCTCCACACAATTGACGGGTAGCTTAGGAGTCATTTCCACGCACGACAAATCCTAGCAAGCTAATTCTCATTTTCTCCTTCAATTTCATTGTTCAATGTGGAAAACCATGTGATGTATGAGAATAAAAAGTGGTATTGTAGTGGCCAAAGTCTGGAAAACAATAGAATGTTGATGTACATGAGGAATTCAAACTCTTGGGTCCCATTCACACTATAGACTTTGGCCCACCAAAGTCTCATTATTGATGGAAACGCTTTAATTCCCTCCCTCCACACAATTGACGAGTAGTTTAGGAGTCATTTCCATGCACGACAAATCCTTGCAAGCTAAGATAAGAGTGGTATTGTAGTGAACAAGTCTCGAATACGACAAAAACAAACAATAGCATAGTAGTGGTGAAGTGATCATCATATCCACGGCTAAGACCAGTTGTCAAATTCAATTGGACTATTATTTTCATTCATTTTCCATCTTCTGGTTGAGATGAACTTTCCAATTATATTAAATCAAAATTATATGATATATTTTATTCATTGGGCTGAAAAAAAAGGAGTAAAAAGAAGAAAATCCAGGATAGTGAAATTAGAAGAGATAGAAAGTTATCAATTTATATGCAATCCATGGACCAAATCCAATTTGGTGAGATTCTTAATTCAAATCCTTTAGCATTGGGAGTGACTTACAAAGCTCTTCGACCTTACAAAGTTTGACGATATCAAAAGATGACTTTTAGATCTCTTTGTATCCCATCGCCATCTTTTACGGATTTATCTCCCCATCTTCTTATCGACTCGTAATTTCTCTCCCACACCAACCCCACGTTTCTTTCACCTCCTGTCTCATCAAATCAGTGAGAGATTATAAGGAATGGATTGGAATTTGAAATCCAATCTACCCATCAAATTTGATGGTGACAACAATTTTATCAAATATTTTAAGCAATTTAGTTTACTTTTCTGAGAGATAATCCTGGTTTTTGACCAATCGCCTAGTAAGCGACGTCAAATTCCATCTTCTTTCATCTCCCGTGAGCCATCTCATCAAAGTAGTGGGAGATAAGAGCATGTGACAGACCCTGCTGAGACCGTCCCATAAAACCAGATGAATATATTAACGAATTGACGACGATATCAAAGTTGATTGATAGCATCTTCAGAGATGGAAAAAAACTAATGGTCATCAACATTCTATCCAATCCCGTGATGACTAGCGATTGGAGGTTGAGGAGTAGCTAATTATTTTTGGCCCTTTTATTCCACTCGCCATTACTGGTTCCCCAGTAAAGACCATGAAATCAATAGTCAAAAAAATTGCGTGCCATGTCCACCTCCATGGATTTCAACTCCCCACGAACCCCTTAATTTATCATTGAACAAACGGACACCATGCACGTAAACTAGTGGTGAAGTGATCATATTCACCAATGCAAACATATTAAATATACCAAGTGAAATACCTCTTCCCTAGTTTGTTGAAGATGACCATTTGTAATGTAGTCCTGCCAGTAGTAGGAAGATGCTCCCAAGTATTCATTTCCCTTTCACTTGCCCAGAGAGAAACAAAGAAATCCTCCCAGCCAACTAGGATCCTAGCTGACTTCCTATCTTCAAGAAAACTTTCAGTTTCTTGACCCTTTGTGCCCGTGGCTCCAAGAAAAGCAAAGCACATATGCTCTAAGAAGACTCACAAGAATTGTGTCTTCCAGGAATTGTCCAACCTCCCAACCTCCTCCAACCTATCAACCTCCTCTCCTGTTTACCAAGTTTCCACACACCCTTCCCCAAGTCTCCTCAACCAGCCTCATTAACAACCATCAACATCTCTTATCTAGATTTTTTTGGGAAGGTTAAAATAAAACTAAAATATACATGATTTGCATATATAACAATAAATAAAGTGCAAAGTATTTCTTCTCGTGCTAGCTTATACATGCACTTTGACAATTTTCCCAAAATGAACATGACAACCCACCATACTCATTTAATTCATCATACCAACCGGCAATCAAGACAAAGAAGATATTTAATGATACTAGATATTTTTGTATGCAATATAATTTACATAGTCATTAAACCATTCAATTAAATACTTAATAATTTAGTTTAATAATTAATACATTGATTAATTTTACTAGTGTACATGTGTAGGGTATGCATGCGTAGCTAGCGAACACATAGCCTGCGCATGTGTTAATGATAATCAACTATTGCATCTAGTGCATTGTTCCTGTATGATCATACCAAGGCATGCAGGACAACAAGTGCATCATTCAGTAACATTAACTAACAACTACAATAATTCATCCATAATTCATCATTACACTTAAAATATAAAAAGGGAATAAAATGAGTGTTTTGGAACCAAGTGAGAAACAATAGTGGCACATCTAATTCCCAAGAAAGAATATCAACTAACAACGAATCATCCTTCCTTCCTAACCTACTTCCATCTACCATCATATCTTTTCCTTTACTGGACTAAGTTGGATCATCAACTATATTGACCTAATTCGATATAGAGCCCGTAAGTGGAAGTGTCATACATATCGACCAAGCTTCGCCAATAAGCAACTAACAATGGTCATTACACATCTAGGGGATCGTGACTTCACACAATGCTCCCACGACTCCAGGTTTTAGAGGATAAATGCTGAGAAATACCTACACCCCTCCTCATAGAACTAGGGTCAACACCCCACATAAAGACATACTATAAAACTATTGTTCTTAGAGTCACATCATCAAACAACTGCTTTAGGCAAGTTGTGTGTCCTGTCAAAACCACACTTACCACAGATCATAGCAATATTTTGAATGATAAATTAAATAATAAGTACAACTTATAGCATACACTATCTTCTTGATGTCTACGATGTCCAAGCTATCTCAACACTACCATCATTTAGCTATCACTTATTGGATTTTGCCTTAAGCTTTGTTTTATTTTCTTTATCAATATGGACAAATGCTTCACAACCGAAAGTCTTCAAAAAAGAATTGTTTACCTTTTTTGGATACAGTGTTAATGATTTTGGTTATCACTTATGGGATTATGAAAATCACAAAATCATTAGGAGTAGAGATGTCATATTCAATGAGAAGGTCATGTACAAAGATCAGTTGCAGGGAAAGAAACAGGAGAAAGAAAAACTAGAATACACAGTGTTTGATGAGATCACTTAAAAATAAATTCCAAAGGTACCAGAAAATCAAAATGTACAACACCATGAGCAACATGTACCTCAAACTCCTATTGTTGTACATTTTGATTTTCTGGTACCTTTGGAATTTCTTTTTCAGTGATCTCATCAAGCACTGTGTATTCTGTTTTTTCTTTTTCCTATTTCTTTCCCTACAACTAATCTTTGTACATGACCTTCTCATTGAATATGAAATCTCTACTTATAATGATTTTGTGATTTTCATAATCCCATAAGTGATAACCAAAATCATTAACACTGTATCCAATAAAGGTACACTTCTTGGATTTTGCCTCAAGATTTGTTCTGTTTTCTTTATCAATATGAACAAATGCTTCACAACTGAAAGTATTCAAAAAATAATAGTTTACCTTTTTACCTATCCATGCCTCCTATGGAATTTTACCATCCAAATATCTTGAAGGTCCTCTATTTATTAAGTGAACAACAGTATCTACAACATCTACCCAAAACTGTAAAGGTAAACCAACATGCAATCTCATACTCCTTGCATGCCCCATGATTGTCTTGTTCATCCTTTCCGACACACCATTTTCTTGTGGTGTTCCTAGAACTGTCTTCTCTCTATGAATCTCATGGTATGAACAGTAATCATCAAAATCCTTGCTGCAATATTCATCTCCATTGTTTGATCTAAGACACTTCAACCTTTTTCATGTCTCATTCTGAACCAAAGCTTTCCATTTCTTAAAAGTATCAAAAACATCATATTTTTGTCGAATGCAATAAACCCAAGTTTTTCTAGTTGCATCATTAATAAAAGTAACATAATAATGAGAGCCACCAAGAGATGATACCTGAGCTGGTCCCCATACATCTATATGCACAAGATCTAACCTTTCACTCTTCTTTTCTTTTCTAACTCTGAGAAATATGACTCTCTTATGTTTTCCATAAACACAATACTCACAGAAATTAAAATCAATTTGTTTAAGATATGGCAAAAAATTTCTTTTGTGAAGTATCTGCATCCCCTTCTCACTCATGTGTCTAAGCCTATGATGCCAAAGTGCTATATCCACTCATGTAGAAGCTAAATAGATAGAAGAGCCAGTATTACCAGTACATAAATTCAATGTACCTACCTTCTCTCCTTTTTCTATCACCAGTGATCCTTTGGTGACCTTCGACACCTTATCTGTAAATATGGATATACAACCTTCACTTGCCAACTGCCTTGTTGAAATCATATTTTTCCTTAGATTTGGAACATGTCTTACCTCTTTCAACAATAGCGACATAGTATGTTGTTGCTACAGAGGCTAATAAAGAGATGATTTGGTTATAGAGGTTTATGGAGGAATTGGAAAAGAAGCAAGAGAATAGTAGGTTGTACTATGACAACGAGAGTGCCATTCATCTTGAAAAGAACTCAACCTTCCATTCAAATACTAAGCATATATAACTCAAGTACCATTTCATACGATACATCTTGGAAGATGGAAATTTGAAGTTAGAAAAGATACACACTAGCCAGAATCCTGCAGACATGTTAACAAAGGGAGTAACCAAGGAGAAACTGAGTTCCTGCTCAGTTTCAGTTGCTCTTCAAGCATGAAGGTGAATAAAATAAATTTTCTATATCCAAGGTGGAGTATACTCCAATAGGTACAACAATAGTGGAGTTTTTGTGATCAGTGTCCAAGTGGGAGATTGTTGGTTGTGGAGCTTGATTATCTTCCTATTTCATATGTATTTTTTTTCAACCGTGTTTATACCCCATGAAGACTGTGCACCCCAGAATACTGTAGAACCCTCCATGCAGGGAGGTTGTAGGGGGGGATTTCCCCCCCTATGGGGTTCGGGGGGCTCATCCCCTTGGCTAGGGGGTCCGGGGGAAAGAGGGACCTCGAAGGAAAAATTTCCTTGTAAATGTATATTGTAATTTCATAGTAAATATGGACCATTCATTATAAGGTCACAGATCTAACGGTAGAAGTTATGTTAGGTTTTGTTTCCCTAGAAGGAAACCCTCTTTTATGAGGGAATTGTATTGTGTTTGTGTATCATTTCAAATATTTTACTATGAGAGAGGAGACTGTGAAAGAAAGAAGAGGAAGTTACAACGAGTGTGTTGTAGGTTGTATCTCTTCATTTGTTGGATAATAATAAAGGAAGGACCTAGAAATTTCTCTGGTGGACGTAGCCCAGACTGGGTGAACCATGTAGATTTGTGTCCCTATTGTATTTTGTATCTTTTTTGTTTTATTTCCTCATTTTTTTAATTGCTCCACGATCTTGTTTTTCTAGCAATTATTTGATTCCCTCATTATATACAACAAGACATGGGAAGTTCACCTGAGTTAGTTGGATGAGATAGGTGGAATTGTGGCCATGAAAATGGTCTTTCATTTGGACCATATGATCAGTGTGCAGAGTGCACAAGAGGAGATACAAACTCTATTGGAGTGGTTCACAGACATTGGAACAAGCATTGGGAGTGGTGGACTTCCAATTTGGTGGTGGGATCCTGGCATTCATCGGAGTGATAGATTGATTCAGATGATGAGAATGATTGACAAGGTCATGTCAGTGATTGGGCTATGTCTTTGTGAGGATATTGTGAGGTGATTTGTTGATATTTTTCCTATAGGATGAGGTAAAGTTTCCCTCGTGATACCCAATATTAAGTCTATTCACAAGTTTGTAGACTATGACTTCACTGAGATTCCTGGGTGAGACATGATCCAGTATAGTGAGTTCAATCCTTTAAGGGATTTCATCTTAGGGGCCTAGGAGAGGAGAGTGAAGTTTGAGCATGGTGATCAGATGATTATGACCAGAGGGGTGCAGGGTCAACATGATGGTTTCTCGTGGAGGTTATCTTGGGACCTTGGGACTATAGAGTTTGACAAATTGACATTCAATACAGATGAGATGGCTAGTTTTTTCTTTCCAGAGTTTACTCTTGATATGATTAGGATTGGATGCGTGGAGGAGTGGTCTTCTGAGGAGCTGACTTAGTTTGTGCAACTTAAAATTATATGGCTTATCAAAGGAAGTCAAGGAGATTTTTTTGTTAGCATCGTATAAATCAATGCTATGAGCAGAGAGTGGGAGAGCATGTTGATAGATTGCATCACAGGTATACCGAGGGCATAGAGGGAAGATAATGGGTGTGCAACATTTTTCCAGTTAGTGAAGTTCACACACTTCCCGACAATCTCTTCAAAGCATGGGGTAGCACAAGTGACATAGCCATCCAGTGGAGAGATGTTTAGAGTTCATCAGAAACTCGAATTTATTGCCAATGATCGGGACAAACTTCCTTCTCCGATATTCGAGATCGAGTATGACAATGTATTTGTAGGTTGTGACTTCACCATGAGGCCTATCCAGACTACTATTCTATAAATTATAACCTTGTACAATGTCTACTGCAAACAGATATTCAAAAAAGAATAGAAAATATACAATGGCAAATACAAACATTACACAGAGGATTTTTCCCCTGGAAACCCAAACCGGGAAAACCAACATATTCTATATTCATTCATTGTGTTACAATATTTACAATACAAAATACATATAGGAGCCAGCGTCATCCAAAACCCTAACCCTAACCTAGTTCCATCTCAACATCAAGTATAAGATAGGGAGGACAAATCCTGTCGATGACTGCCTCAATCGACCTCTCATGGCTGCACTCACCACCATGCTCCATTCTTGTGGACACGATGCAATTGAGTGGCCCCAAATTTATTAGCAACATCTGGACTTTGCCACCACCTATCAGCTCTTGGGTACAGGCACAAATGTCACCAATTTTCACATTCAAGACAGATTTTTATGTCATCTTTGCCATCTTTGTGTTCTTGCAAGCGAGCGTGCAAACACTACAGTCAGATGGCAGGACATTTTGGCATGGAGAAAACTATGGTCGTTCAACAGAAACATTTTTATTGGCCAAAAATCTGACGAGACGTCAACAAGTATAACAGATCCTGGACTGCTTGTGCCATTGCCAAAACCGCCATAAATAAGCAAGGTTTATACACACCTCTTCCTACTCCCAAGAGGCCTTGGGAATCCATATCGATGGATTACAATTCTAGCCTTTCATCCACCAAGCAAGGCAATGATTGTGTATTTGTGATAGTTGATTGGTTTTCAAATATGGCCATCCTCATAGACTGCAATAAGAGAATCATAGTGAAAGATACTTCCAAGATCTTCTTTGAATGAGTGTGGTCCATTTTGGGATACCACAAACCATCATCTCCGATCGAGACAACAGGTTCCTCAACACATTTTGGTTGAGTCTCTGGTCACTTTTTGACACCAAGCTCACTAAATCCACTGCTTTCCACTCCCAAACTGACAAAAAAACAAAGGTCATCAATCAGATGATTGTGCACATCTTGTGCATGTAAAACTCTAAGCATATGCTTACCTGGGATTAGAGTCTCCCCTATGTTCATCACAACTATAACAGGGCTCTCCATAGCTCCATCAACCATATCCCATTTTAGGTGGGGTTGGGATTCCAACCCTTGGGTTGTTATCCACATTTTTGGTTATCGAGATGATATTATGATCATGTCATGGTAATGGAAGATCAAACTCTTTATTAAGCAATTTCCAGAAGAAGGTTACAGTTGTCATTTTCTCAAAATCATATTTTGGGACAAGTTCGCAGGTTGCATATATACTATCCTGCGAGAATCTTGATTTTCGCAGGTTGCTTTCGTTTGGATTGTGAACTTCTCGCACTTTGTCCAAAGCCAGGGTGCGAACTTGTTTCTAAAGAGGAAAATGAATCAATTCTCGATCCTTCTAGAAGGAATCTTCTAGAAGGATGAGTTGGAGTTCGAATGGTTGGCAAAATACTGGCTTTCCAGATATCTTGGGATTATTCCCTATCCAAGTAACTAATCAATCTTCTCCTATATATTGAGAAGATTACTCATGGAAAGGGTTAAGAAGTGAGAAGCTAAAAGAAGAAGCAAGAGATTGATTGGAGAACTTGTGCAAGACTGTGTGAAGGGTTGGAGCTACAGCAGCAAGACAACAACAAGGTCATCATATGTGTTTCAAGTTCTTCATGCTTGAGCAAGTGTGTGTGTCAAAGCTAGGAGCCATCGAAAGGAGATCTACGACATCAAGGCTCAGGTTGTATATTTATCTTTCAGTTAATACAATACATGAATATGTCCCTTTCCCATAATGATGATGTCATCTTATTACATGATTCCTTGATCACATGTATAGACTAAATATTGAATAGATTAATGCTTTTGTTGTGATTGGTTTGTGTTGTCGTGATTGGAACAACGCAAGAGCATCAGAGCAGAGAGAGGAACAACAGAGATTAAAGGAGAGCGTTCATAAGGTATGTACTTCATCTATTTCTCTTAGTTACATTCAATAGTTAGATCTAGGGAAAGAGTAGTATTCTGTCACGTTTTGTTCCAGATCCAGGTGGATCTTGGGGAGATTGGTTAGTGTCCGCACCTACGAATTTATCTATAACAAAATTGGCGACTCCACTGGGGAACCTTAGCCCTCTGTTTTTGGTTTCTTGAACTTGTTGTGGCCATTTGCTCTTATTGCCTTTTTCTCTTGATTTGTAAACTTCTGAGTCTCTAGGATACCCTGAGAGACCTTCTGGGTTAAAGAATCACTTGGAATTTTTCTTGATTTTTTAAATTTTTCTTTACTTACAGGAATTCTCGCACTGTGCTCGTTATCAGTTTGCAAAAATCCTTTTAGTTCGCAGTCTGAGTATATACTCCAGTGCGAACTGTTCACAGTTTGCACACTGCTGACCTGCGAGAAGTTAGTCTCTCGCACTGTGTCCAAAGCTTTCCTGCGAACGGTTTTTTGAAAATTTTGGGAATCAAGTTTTGATTTTTGCAATAGCTCAGTAAGGTTGGCTTAAGTCTTTTTGACACTTAATCTCACTGGTTTACACATCTTCTGCTTCATTTGTTTCCTAGATCTGATCTAGGGTTTGCTAAGCTTGTTCTTGCTTTGGTCACTTGACTTTCATCCTTTAGCCCTTATTGACATTTTTCTTCTCTCTGATTACTGGAGTTGAATGTGTTATGTTGGTTAAAGATCATTGATTGATTGGAAGTTAAGAGTTTGGTGTTTCTTAATTGATTGTTGTTTCAAAAGGACAATTTTCATTTGTATTAAGAGACTCCTTGGTTTGCTTTGTGTTCTTACTATCATTGAAAGTTTTGGTTGGGTTGATATTGATGGTTTGATATTGATGAGTTGATTTTCTTTTCTCTGTTATCAGAGTTCTTCTTGGAAAGTGAACCATTTGTTTTCTTTCAAGTCTTTTGTTTTTTCTTTTGTTGAAAACTTCGAAAATCAAACTTGTACAATTTTAGAGCATTGAAGTTTTGAGAAAGACATTTAGAAATTATTCATCGATACATGATTATTTGTCTTGGTTTTTAAGGAAATTGAGAATTGCATATGCATTGTGGTGATTGCATTTGATTCAGAAATCGTCTTCTCTCTCCCATAATTAGGATTCATCGAATGAAAAGATTATATTTCATCATATCCTTGCATACTTTGGGTCAGAGTCACACGTCATGAGTTTCACTTCCGTAGCCTGTGAGTAAACAACAGCCATTAAAATTTTTGCGTAATAATTAAAATTGATTTAGTAACTTTTTCTAGGGCTCATTCCACCAACATATAGCTAGGCTAGTGCTTTGGAGTAGGAAGAAAGACACACTCTCCAAAGTTCAAAATACACAATAGCATCTTGAGAATAGGGAGTGTAAAATTCCATTGGCTGCATATTGTCCTGGGAAGCCCTTCTAACACAAGGGTCAAGCATTAGGTCGCATTGGTGTTAGCAGAGATACTAACCTGCTTTGTTAGCATCAGTGTAGAGATTGCACGTATTACGGGGGTCGCTCCGAGGTATACCCACAATTATGAGTGGAAGCCTTTGAGTTGATTTCGGGCTCGATACCCTGCCCTTGCGTGTGGATTGGACTGACGACTGTTTCCCCAGGCAGTACTGTTGTCTGTGGTAACCTTGGTGACCTTTTTCTCTAGGTACTTACCCGAGGTGATTGTGAAGGGGAAAGTCTTCACGGTACCTGGAATTGACGTTGACCAAACTCACTCGGGCTCCTTGGAGGGTATACCCACGATTATGTGTGGGATCTTGCACCAGGGCGTAAGTCTGTTAAGCAGGTCGTCAACGTAACTTTTGCACCTTAGCCCCGCCCCTTCTCGTCTCGCTGTTGCGACGTTGGATTTCATCACCAACTAGTGGCTTTGATATTATAAGGTTTTGTTTGATTGGTGATTGCCTCTAGATTTTTGTTTACTAGTGTGTGTTGTTTGTTACTCGTAGTTGGCTTTAGGATTTCATTGGGGAGTTGGATAATTGTTTACAATTGCTCCTCCACGACATTCACGTAGAATGCAAGGTTTGTCTCCTGAACATCCGGAAGCTTCCGAACCTTTGCACACAGCAACACCTGAGGGTACCCCTGAGGATTCTCCTCGTCCGGGTGAAATCCCTCTTGTGACTTTAACACACGTGGACGTAAGTGACGTCCTGGAAATCTTTACACCACCTCCACAAGTTGACCCTACTGATCCTCTTGCTGAATTTCGAGTTCACAATATGGTAGAAGATTATTGTACTCGTTGTGGTGAAAGACCTTCTGAACGTTTTCATATTTCTGGTGACGATCTTCCCCCTCCAGATTCAATCGCAGGGCCTTCTCATGGGGTAGTTGGCCGAGGTCCTTCTTGGTTGGGTGATTTTCGACGAGTTTTGTTTGGTCCTGAATCTCCTGAGTCTCCTGAGTCAGAAATTACTCCAACAACTACTACTTACCGTTTTATTCTCCCTCCCGAGATGGCTCATCTTGCAATTACTTCGAGTGTCCAAACCGAGATTCCAGCGACAACTCTGGCTCCTATTAATACCCAGCACCAACCTGAGGTTAATCCTAATTTACCCCCTGGTTACCAGGCCTTGAATCCTGCGTTGAATGTTCCACATCCAACGCCTCCACAAACTCCTGCTGGTTCTCCAAGTGGTCCTCAGTTTCCTGGACATCCTATCCCTGGTTTTATACCAACACTCCCTCAATTTTCCACTGGCAATGTTAATCCTAGTGGTACTATACCGACCGTTGCACCTAATGTCCAAATTCCTGTTGGTGGACAGAGTAGTACAGTTTCTTTCCCCGGACAAACCATGGTGACTACACAACCTCCGGTTGGCACACAATTTCTGGGTAGAAATGTCTCGTTGATGGGGGGACCCCATTCGCCTTTAGGACATAATATCCCTCCTGCTTTGGCTCAGTATTGGACTCAACTTTTGCAAAATGTTCCTCAAAACCTTGGGGGGAAACAAACTGTCCCTACTCAGGGCCAACCGTATCCAGGGGTGACTAATCCCATTTGGGGTTCCGTTCAGTCAACTCAACCCCAGGTCCCTCCTCAGACTCAAGGACAAAATCCTTGGGGTTACTACCCTATTCTACCACCACCAGGGCAACCAGGATCTTCTCTCTGGGGGCAAACTGCATATGCACCCACTGGTCTACCAACGGGGCTTCCACCTCAAAGTCACCAGTACCCTCAGGTGAATCGGCAATTACCTTTTCTTGCCACTCTGGATTTGCCAGATTTGTCTAGGATCCTCAATGATCCTATTCGTCACTCTCCTCAATGGCCTGCTATTCCTGCAAAGCTTCCATCAGACATTCCAAAATTTGATGGGAAGATGGGAGAGGACCCGAATAACCATGTCATGACTTTCCATCTGTTGTGTTCGTCTAACTCATTAATGGACGACTCCATCAGATTGCGTCTTTTTCAACGCACCCTTACAGGTGCTGCTGCGAAGTGGTACATTGAATTACCACGAGGATTCTTTTCAGATTTCAATACCCTTACGA
The DNA here is from genome assembly GCA_032191745.1 of Picea mariana. Taxonomy (NCBI): domain Eukaryota; kingdom Viridiplantae; phylum Streptophyta; class Pinopsida; order Pinales; family Pinaceae; genus Picea; species Picea mariana. The sequence continues at coordinate 21,189 of JASDQU010106019.1, forward strand.
TGGATTTTCTTACCCATTACCAGTTACCTATTCGTTATGATACAGGGACTGAGATTTTAACCTCCTTTAAACAAAGTTCCGGCACTCATATCTCTGATCACATTCATGAGTGGCGAAGGAGGAGATGTCTTATTAAACTTGAGCTTCCTGATCAGTTACTGGCCGAATGGTTTACAAAATCATTTGTAAACAAAATTGGAAAAGACATTGCCATGGGTGGTGTTGTTACTGAAGAACAGGCTATAAGTCGCGCTCAGTATTTAGATCTCGTTTATTCAAAAACGAGAACTTTGTATTATTTACTACCTAATTTACCTCGTCCTGGCACTTCCAGCACTTCTACTGCTCCAGCTGCTTCGCATGCGGCTGATGGTGTGATTGGGGCCACTCAAGCCCATTCACATTCCATGTCAAATACGACCCTCAAATCCAATTCTTCTAATGTTCAAATTGCTCCGTCTCCTGCTCCTCCCGCCGGTAAAACTTCTGAGGTGAACACTGTTCAATCTACGCCTGCCGGTAAAACTAAACCCAAGAAAGGGAGAGGAAAGAATAAGGAGGGTAAAAACACTAATCCTAATGAACAAACCAGACCTCCTCCTGTTGATGACCAGGATAAACGCAAACCGCACTATCCTTGCCTTATGTGTAATGACGATCATTATACAAAGGATTGTCCGAGACGTGCCGAAGTTCATAAGTTCCTTCAATCTACACCGAAACCGTCTACTCCGGCTGTCTTGTCTCAACCCTTCCCGTCTCAACAATAGGCTTCATTGGTCATTCACGACCAACCCTCTGCATCTACATCTACACAATCCTATGTGTTAATGTGTACTAGTGACAATGTGGCCCTTGCCACTCGAGCTAAAGACTATCCTACTTCTAAAGAGAAGGTTGACGATACACCTCCTGATTTGGTATCAACCTCTCCACCGACTCCACCTACGTCCGGTCCTCTTCATCTTGAAAGACCAAACCTTGATACAGTTATACGACCACCCCCCAAAGGTGTCGTTAAGAAATCGACATTCAATCCTCATGCACGTGCGGCTCAGAACTACAGCATTGTTGAAGATCTGGCCCAAGCACCTTCAGCGATGTCTGCCCTTGAGGTCCTTCAGTCCTGTCCTGCACAGCGAAGGGCCCTGTTGAAAGCCATAGGTGGAATCGATCCTACAGACGAGAATTTAATAGTCTTTGACTTGACCGAGCATATTCCGAGGTTACCCGCACAGCTTGCATTTCAAATACAAGTTGTTGTTGCCGATAAAATCATTTGTCGGACAGTGGTTGATGAGGGTGCCTCTACATGCGTAATGTCTTTTCCTTGTTGGAAAGACATTGGTTCTCCACCGTTGACCGAATCACTAAACACTTTGCGAGCCTTTAATGGCTCTGGTTTCAAACCTTACGGTGTTCTTCCGGCGTTGCCTGTTACTCTTGAAGGCAAGACCGTCCAGGTGGAAGTCGAAGTTTTCGATACGCCTCTTGATTATAATCTTCTACTTGGTCGAAGTTGGGTCGACTGTATGTGTGCTGTCGTGTCCACCCTTTTCCGTGTTCTACGTTTTCCTCACCAAGGCAAAGTGGTCACGGTTGATCAACTTGCTTTTTTTA
>JASDQU010106019.1:30277-75652 GCA_032191745.1 Picea mariana
ACCTCGAAAGTCCAGGCTGGCATATGTGTAGTCCTCTACCATCAAAACTTGGCTATGGAGCTAGTCGAAAAAGTGATCGTCATATTTGACGATTGGTCCTGTCACGTGCCTGGTCATAAGTTGGCACCAACGCTGCATCCGTGGTTCCCTAGGACCCAGAAAGTGCCAATCTCCCTGAAGACTATACACTGGGACTCTCTCGCAGAAGAAAGACACCAGCAACGATCCATAACCGAATTGTTTTAAATCTCCTCGTCTCCTTTTGGTCAGCTGTTTTTTGAAGTTGCATAGCACGACATCTGCCCAATTGAAGACCCGGGGCTCGACACACTCAAGGGCATACTGAAAGTAGTTGCATAGTGCCAAATGTAGAGCAGCACTGCCTGCCATCCGAGCTATGGTGAGGATAATGGTACGGAGTGTGATATATCTCACTCCCCAAATGGCTACCTTCGCATCTCGGGTCTCGGCCTCGGGTACACAATACAGTCTACAATACTCGCTCATTTTTAGACTTCCCCTGCGGTTGCTGGACAAACTGGCATATGAACCTCGTCGTGACAATCCAGTAAGGAAGTAGATATCCTCGATATCGATGGTCAAAGTGTGGGCACCAACGTTAAAACACTGCTGATCCGGATCCCACATCCGGACTAAATGCTCCAATAAGCGTACTTGGGCTCTCATGCCCGGTATACGGAAGTACTTTAAGAGACCGCAGTCTATCAAAGCAGCAAGGGTTTGAGGATTATTTTCAGCAGCGGCATTATCTTCTTCATGCTCTCGTTCCCTCCATTCAAGCACCATTGTGTGGCTATTCACCTGCATAACAACCATAAAAGATAATTAATGATCTTGGAAACTTGAAAAAACTTGATTTCATTGGTTAAAATTTTGAACAAAAATTCAACTCTGCGCCGTTCGCAGCCTAAGTATAACACACAATGCGTATTGTTCGCACTCTACTTTAAGCTTGACTGTGAGAAGTAGGGCTTCTCGCAGGCCCCGTATGGGTGGCCTGCGAGAATCTCCTTGCGCGCAAGGGTTTTAAAAATTCATCCAAAAAAACAAATTTTTACCATCCAAATCAAAAATTTAAACCATGCAGAGGAAGAGGAATGAATGCTTACCTGTTTGATCCAAGTGGCTCGAGAAATAATGCCCCGGAGCTCCCGCAATTTGACGAACAAGATTGAAGGTAAATGAGAAGTTTTGCACTATGTTGGTGAGTGGGTAAAAGCAATAGTGAAAATGAAATAGTAATGTTGCTTTTTATTACTTTTTACTATTTGAAAAAGTGGGTTTTTATTTTTATTATATTATTTTATCCATTTTTAACCCTAATCACTAATGCAAAATTGAGTATATCGACTTGCAAGCACCTAACGAGACGTTTATGGACCCAAAAGACTTTTACAGTATGGTGTGTTTGTTTAGTTTTTATGGGTTTTGATCTAAAAAAACTCAAGTGATTTTTACCCGTTCTAGCACTTGTGAAAAACTTAGAACGTGGTCGGGCGTTGTTTTATCCCTTTTCCGGGCTTGATGTGGTCATACGAAAAAGGAACCCCCCTGGAGTTGACTTTAAGCTCTTTTCACGACTCCCTAAACATGAAAATATTGCCGAGCGACCTTGCTATTTTCACGCTCGTTAAAGTACTTGAACTTATGCGTCCTTCGAGCAATAGTTTAACCCTTTTTCGGTCTCGTTGGACTATTGTACGAAAAAGGCACTGAGAGAGTTCTCTTTTGAGTGTTTTTCTAAACTCTATAATCTTGAAAAACCTTCGAGTTTACTATCTCTGGACTCGTTAAACAAACATTGACAGACCCATAATGGGACCGAACCACTCCTTCTTAGGGTTCGTTAAAAATACTCCGAGGGACTCGTCCGAAGGATGAGCTTATATCAACAAGCACATGTGATCCTCTTCAAGATTGTGTAAAAATAAAGAGGTACTTGCCAGCAATGGTGGGGGAAAAATTTGGGAAAGGGATATGTTTCGTTTTTGTGTTAAATTGGCAGTAAGCGTCGCTCTTGAACATGACACCCCCTATTCATCATTCGAAGCCAGTTTGGGGAATCCATTTGTCTCTCATTTGATTACAATGTCTTTCCATGTGTCGTCTTTGAGTCAATGCTACCAAATCAGTGGTCGTGTCATCCATATGTTCAAGAGCTGTCCATTTAAAACCTCTATTGAGTCGGCCATCTGCAGTTATCCTTTCACTTTGTGTCGGCCTTCTCTGTGTCCAAAGTCCAATTGCCGCATACTCTGTTTCACTTTCAAACTCTGTTACTCATTTTGTGTCACTGATGGGGGATACATCAAGGCCCTCCGGTGACGAGTCTTGTTCCGTCGACATCAGCACATTATCCGGGATTAAGACTTAGAAATTTTTAGTACCTTGGAGCTTGCATACCTCAATGGCAAGTTTCTCGCTTTCGACAGTGGGTTTATATCATTGATCCCTGATCGAAAGATTCTGTTGATTGTTCGAAATCAACTCATTTATTCACAGTTAACGGATTGTACTATAGTACCTTGGGAGTCATTGACATTAATGTTGATTTCCCTCGCACTTGTTAACGGTATACATTAATGATCGGTAATCAAGTGGTTTCTACCATGTTCGACTTCAGCACATGTAATCACATGGTTAGATTCGTACTTTGGGTGATGAAATCGAAGACCCTGGATATTATCGTTATGATCCAGGTTGCGATGGAGTATGTATTATTTGTGACACATAGATCCACTGTGTATGTTTCGTGGCTATGTCGTCTTGATTGAAAATTTGTCACACAGATCCACAGTGTATTCAGGTGGCTGTGCTATGTTATGATACAACTACATGGATCCACAGTGTATGATTGGTGGCCATAGCTTTGATTTATGATGTCATCAGTCTATGATCTGAGTATGGGAATGCCTACCTCAGAATTGATACATATGATTTTCTGCTGATGCTTGGATGTTTGCAGGTCTCTGATTAGATGTGCTCTTGGTTATTGACACACACATGCAGCTTACAAAGTCTATTGACTGTCACTGGTTCCACTCTCAGACTTTGGGGGGCATTCTGTTATCCACATTTTTGGTTATCAAGATGATATTATGATCATGTCATGGTAATGGAAGATCAAACTCTTTATTAAGAACAATTTCCAGAAGAAGGTTACAGTTGTCATTTTCTCAAAATCATATTTTGGGACAAGTTCGCAGGCTGCATATATACTATCCTGCGAGAATGTTGATTTTTGCAGGTTTCTTTCATTTGGATTGCGAACTTCTCGCACTGTGTCCAAGGCTAGGGTGCGAACTTGTTTCTAAATAAGGAAAATGAATAAATTCTTGATCTTTCTAGAAGGAATCTTCTAGAAGGATGAGTTGGAGTTCGAATGGTTGGCAAAATATTGGCTTTCCAGATTTCTTGGGATTATTCCCTATCCAAGTAACTAATCAATCTTTTCCTATATATTGAAGAGATTGCTCATGGAAAGGGTTAAGAAGGGAGAAGCTAAAAGAAGAAGCAAGAGATTGATTGGAGAACTTGTGCAATACTGTGTGAAGAGTTGGAGCTACAGCAGCAAGACAACAACAATGTTATCATATGTGTTTCAACTTCTTCATGCTTGAGCAAGTGTGTGTGTCAAAGCTAGGAGCCATCGAAAGGAGATCTACAACATCAAGGCTCAGGTTGTATATTTCTCTTTCATTTAATGCAATACATGAATATGTCCCTTTCCCATAATGATGATGTCATCTTATTACATGATTCCTTGATCACATGTATAGACTAAATATTGAATAAATTAATGCTTTTGCTGTGATTGGTTTGTGTTGTTGTGATTGGAACAACACAAGAGCATCAGAGTAGAGCGAGGAACAACAGAGATTAAAGGAGAGCGTTCATAAGGTATGTACTTCATCCATTTCTCTTAGTTCCGTTCAATAGTTAGATCTAGGGAAAGAGTAGTATTCTGTCACGTTTTGTTCCAAATCCAGGTGGATCTTGGGGAGATTGGTTAGTGTCCGCACCTACGAATTTATCCATAACACCTTCTGCCTCTGTTCCTTCTTAAACTTCCTCTAATCATTCCAAACCTTCCAAAGGATAGGCCTTTCTCCTTGTTGTTCATACAAGCATTTCACCTTTCTTATTGTTTCTTCCATGGTCTTAGGATCATCATATTGAAGCTTGTCACTCATGGAAGGTGGCAGTCCACTCAGATATCTATGAATCTTGACAGCCTCATCTTTGATGAATGGAACATACTTCAGTAGTTCTAGGAAACTTCGTTCATACTCATCAATAGTCATGCTGCCTAGCTTGAGTTCGAAGAACTCCTTCATCTTTCTATCATAGTATCTTTTAGTCAGGTATTTCTTCTCGAAATAACTCTTAAATTCCCTCCAAGTGACCTCTTTCTCTCTGATGTGCTGCACCTACACAAACTGATCCCACCACATCGATGTTTTTCCTTTCAGTTGGTACATTGCAATTCTTCCATCTGCATGGGAAGAATAATTCTTCAGTTGGAAATATTTCCTCATGCCAAGCAACCATGTCTTGGCATCTTCCTCCTTCTTATGTTCTCCATCAAATGTTGGAGGCTTAATTTTATTCATCTCCCCTTTCAATTCATCCTTTCCAGATTTTTGGTGTTTTCTGGTAGGGGACGGGCTGGAACTACTGTGTGTCTCCTTGCCAGAATGCTTCAGGGAGAGACGGTAATGTATGTTACCACTCCTCGATATCCTTCTCCTATCAGGGGTTCTGACACTTCTTGATCTACTTGTGTCACTCCCTTTTTCCAATTTCTTTTCTATTCTTTCCAGGCTCTTCAACATTTTTAAGTTGAATTCACCTTGTCGATCCCTGATTTTCATGATCTTTCAGCTATCAGCTAGGCAAGCCTGGGCATCTTTCTCCAATATTTCGATGATTTGCATCATATGTTCTTCCTTATCCATCTCTTTTCCTTTCCCATTAGAGTTTGTTCCTTCGACTCCCAGTTTGACATCCCTTCCTACCCTTTTGTCCTCTGTTTCGGAGGCAATCTGCCCCTTTTCCCTCTCCATACTCGACATTGGTTAACTGGAATCCTGACTCTCGTTGAACTCTGCACACACATTGTGAAATTCAATTCAAAGTTTGTCAAGCCATTAAAACCTCTCGAACGATCAACAACATTTATAAACCAATATGAACAAGAACAAAAGACGTTTCGATCCAAATAAGTTTTATGAGCTCTCGTTGGGCTCTGCAAATTCCGGGACTTTGGAACTTTGGAATCTCGTACCACGAAGATCCAATAGTTAAATATTCGTAACCAAAGTCACCCTTTTTGAAACTCGTGATCTTGCGAGTTCGTGAGTCGAAGACCCTCGACTCATTTCCTCTAAACGCCGATACCCGAGATGCGACATGGGTATGGCTCCCTCCTCACTAGCGTCTGCTACGCATGACCGTAGACTAGGGATAAGTGCTAGCACTCTTCGCTACTCACGCCTTCGTGAGTTGTGGCGTCCAACCCTTGTACCTCCCTTTCATGAAACCCTGAGAAGCGATGTTGACTTTTCTCCTCTTCTTCTCGCTACTTCGCGACTTCACAGCTTTCAATGTCGAGCTCCCATGCCCTTATCTCGCGAGTCCTCAAAATCGTGAATTACTTTATTCTTTGGGCCCACAGCACAGCTATTGCCCTTCACCACCATGGCATGTGTTACATTCAGGAGGGTCCACGTCGCTTTTAACGACGTCATCGGGTCCCACCACTCTTGCCTGTCTTCTCGACTCACTGGCATGTGGTACGCATTCATGCATCCAAGTCCAATCCAAGCATGGAATCCAATGGTCAAATCCCCTCCTCGGATCAATGACATAGATCCTTTCGGCATTTCAGGGTTTCGGGCATCGGGAGTTCGTGCACCCTACATCTCGAACTTCCATCTGCCGAAATCCCAAAATTACGGTTTACTCCTCCACTGAATCGGACGGTCGTGACAGACCCGGAGATTCCCCAAAGGAATCTCATCCGTTCATCGGACCTTAGCGACATGCTAACGTCTCGACATTATGGGTCAAGATTTATCAAGGAAAGAGACCGAGTTCTTGTGAACGAAACTCCTGAATCCCCGATCCCCGATTTCCCGAAATGGGTAATCTCTCGACACATGGACTCCGTCGTTCGGACGGTCTAGATCTATTTCGGTTCTTTTTCCCCTATTCACTGGAGTTTTAACCCTCGGATAGCTCCTGACAGATCCAACGACTTTCGGGTTTTCCAGCCGATATCTGAGGGCTCAGACAGTTCCTAACTAACTCGGGATTTCGCGTATTGCGATTTCCACACTCTTGTGCAATTCCAAAGGGCTTTAAACCTCGTGCACACTTTCCAGATCTAACGGTCAAGAGGGTTCACCTTCCCTCCCGAACAGATCCTAAAGCTCCAGCACTTCTGATGTGGAGTCCTCTCTCCCTGTGGACTTATACCACACTGGCTGCGGTTTCATAACGCCGCTATACCTCCTGAGCTTAAAAACTCGTCAATTAATTCCTTGACACTTTGGAGCCAAACCAGGGTCCGAAATTGGCCTCCCAGACCCCAATTTTCCCTCGCATTCTCAGTCCAAAGATCGCTCCACTGGCCCATATAGGCTCAGTGTCGAAACCTTGGCTCTGATACCAAACTGTAGCACACCTTATATGCTACTAACCACTTTGTACATAACTCATACAGATGTTATACAATCCACATGCATTTAAACAAATAAACACATTTAAGTTCAGAGTAAAACATATTATTTACTGCTATAATTAACAATCAATAACGTATCATATTAATTCATATACACAGTGGAAATCATGATACATAAGCAACACAGTCATGCAAAAACATGATTAAAGCATAATCAAATACTTATCTTCTAACAATGGTAGATTCCACCAACCAAGTACAGGCCTTCCACAAACCTCCCAGCCTTAGACCACACTACTCATCATCTCAACAGTGGGTCACCCCCGAGCTGAGACTAAGCTCCACCCCTAGGTAAGGAATCCTAGGCTAGGCTGAGGTTATAGGGAAAACAACACATAAAATCAGGAAGGATTCTTCCCAGGATGCCATCTTATGCCCACTACTATCAGACTCTCATTCCCCACATGCATGTTTCGCCTGGGAGTATACACCTTCACAAGAACAGTCCATCGGTGCTAACCTCCCTCTCTGGGTCTCGACAACAGGCCAAATCAGGAAGTCTCAGAGCCTAAAGATGGTGCTGGACACTCTCTGGAAGAAACCTCTTCCAACAAAATCCACCTCCCTCACCTAGATAGAGATCACACACAGGCTCAATCACAAATCGCGCTGGCCATCAAGCCACGCACAGTCCAACTTTGCATGGTTACCTTAGCCCACTGAAAATACAAACACGGCCTCTCAAACAGGCTCAACAATGGCTCGAGGCCTCACAGTGATGGTTCACAGGAATGCATGATGAGTAACTCCTACAGGGGTCGACACAGACTCCACGACTTAGAACTGAGGGTGAGACCGGATCTTCAGAACAACACAGGCTTTCCCACTGGTTCAAAAATGGTAGAATGGTTCAGGGTCTCAGCTTCGGAACAGAGCCTCCACACATAGGTTCGATCAGTTGGACAAAGGATGTGCACGGAATATCAAATACAATACAAGATTCTCCACTCTTAGGAACGCACGAGGTATTCTTGTGGTGGTGGGGTTGGTCGTACTGTTCAACGCTCTCTACATGCTTAGGTAGTCAGGTGGAATGGAGGAGGAACCCTTCTCACAGCTCATCGTGGCCATTTTATTTGCATGTGTCAGGGTTGACACTTGTCACCCATGAAATTGCATGCATTCCACCAGCACGCGTCTCCCTTGCATGTTCTCCCTTTTCCAGAAACTTAGGATAAAAAATAAAATGCACATGTCTTTTGGGATAATATTAAAATATTATTCCCAGGCTTATCCCTTAGGCTCAACACTTAGCCCCTTTTCCCACCTTCAGCCCCTAATTCCTTGCCCACCCTATGGATGCTTAGTTCCCCTTCACTCATTCATCGTGGTCGGTCTGCACATGGCGGTGTTTATATTTTATTAATTGTTCTGCATGATTCCATATACAACAACAGGCTCCTGGCCTTCAACACGTAGACTCCCTAGCCTAACAACACATAAGCCTCCAGCTTATATAAAAACTTGGCTCACCAGCCTATAAATGATAATTACAATTCATTTCAGAACATGGTTTACAACGGGGCTCATCCTTGGGGACACTACATCATCAATGAATACCAACACAAATATATCCAAGAACTTACTGAGTACATTATTCATTAAGCACATAAAAGTTGTTGGTGCATTCGTAACTCCAAATGGCACCACCACAAATTGATAGTTCCCATATCTTGTCCTAAAGGTTGTTTTGTGGATGTCTTTATACTTAATTCAAAGTTGATGATATCCAGACATCAAGTCAATCTTGGAGAAAATTGTAGCACCCATTAATTGGTCAACCATTTCATCGATCCTTGGCAAGGGATACTTATTCTTAATGGTTATCTTATTAATCTCTCTATAGTCTATTCACAACCTGAGTGTGCCATCCTTCTTTTTCACAAACAAGGTTGGTGCTCCCCATGGAGACACACTATTATGAATGTATCCTTTGTCCAACATCTCCTTTAGCTGTAGTTTGAGCTCAACTAGCTCTAGTGTACTCATTCTATAGGGTGTTCTAGACACTGGCACTGCTCCAGGTACAAGTTCTATTGAAAAGTCAATATCGCTTCTTGGAGGTAGACCTGGTACCTGTTGGATCACTAAGAGGGGGGGTGAATTAGTAATAGAGAAATGTAATCCTTTTTAACCATATAATCCAAGTGTTATATTAATGTAGCATTATCATCGAATAATTGTAGAGTAAATAAGCAATGAAGAAATAAACAATCATACACATATGCAATACACCAGCATTTTATGTGGAAACCCAAAGCGGGAGAAAACCATAGAATTTTTTTTCGTATATGTCTTGAAGAATTACATTCATTGGAAGCACTAACTTCCTTTGTTTTCCATATGTAATTGGAAGGAGGCTCCAACCCCCTTGTTTCTTAGGCTACAACCTAAAGGAAGCTCCAACTCCTCTATTCTCTAGCTACAACCAGAAGGAGGCTACAACCCCCTATGTTCTTCGGCTACAACCGAAAGGTGGCTACAACTATGTATCCTTTCCCCATCCAACTTCCCTGAAGTAGAAGTATAATGATGGAACCACTGTCACACTATCACTGTGAGATATACCGTTGTAAACCTGTACCAATAAATCTAAACCATGCATCAACCTGTACCTCAACCTATAATCAACCTGTACCATAAACAAGTGCATCAACCATGAACCAACCTGTACCAAACAACCTGTAATCAATCTGTACCATAAAAAAGTGCATCCAACCATGTATCAATTATTTACCATTCATGTGTCAACTACTCATCAAGTATGACTCATCAATATGTACCAACATCATCAACTATACACCTCATGTATGTGCCAACTCATCAACTACTTGTAACATGTACATTAACCAAAATCCCTCATCAATTTCATCATCCAAATATGATTTGTAACTCTGTAATAGACCTAGTGTATATGATCACATACCTACAAACCTTCCTTAACTTTCACAACAAGAGACTAGCATTTTCATCAAACTTTTCTTTAGTCTCACATGACTAGTTTGGTATTTGTCAACAAGAATAAATTGAAATAATCATAACTATGTACATGCAATGAATAAATATCTGAAAGTAGTACACAATGTTATTCAGTTTGTTTTATGAAATTCCTCCATGTGTCACTACTTGGAACCTCTCAAAAAAGGAGTTATAGAAAAAATGGCATACCTTGCTAAATTTTGGCTTATTCTAGAGATCGACCTTGTAGAGCATGCCCCGCACAGAATATTTTTTGAATGGATATCAAAATTTTACATAGAATACTATAGAATGTAATCTAACCAACACATTTGGTCTTATTGAATTTGGATATGTTATGAAGAATTTATGACGTTTTTACCCGAAACACTTGTTTTAGACTAGTTTCGGGACTAGCCACAAACCCCATTTTCCACGGAGTGTAACTCCAAAAATCAACGACCCATAAGATGAATGTTTTATCAAAACTACTTGGAAATGTTCCCTCAATGTCCTATCAATTTCACGGTCTGAATCATTCTAGAAAGAAAGTTATTGCAAAAATGGCGAGATGACCTGTAAATAACATACCTTAGAAAGCATCATCAAAAGAATTTATCCTCCCTTGAATTCCAACATTATTTTTTTCACCTTCCCTCTGAAATTCGGCTTAGATATCCTTTGTTTACCTCAATCACCTATAGATATTCAATATGCTCAAGTGTGATATAAAATGAGAGAGCCTTACCTCTTATTTATACTCTCCAAATATCTTCCTTAGAAGCATCTTCTAGGTCACTTAACCCATTTGTAGGTCACTTAACCTATTTCTAGGTCACTTAACCCATTTATAGGTCACTTAACCTATTTTCCTCATTTTTATGTTTAACCACTTTCCATAATTAGAAAGTTCTCCATTACTTTATCATTTAAATATTCCTCCTTTGATTTTGTCACTTCACTTTATTATTTAAATAATCCTTCTTGACTTTGTCACTTTACTTTATCATTTAAACAATAATTTGTTATTTGCAAGCTCTTTGACTTCTTTGACCTTTTGGGGCTTCAAGCCAACATATGAGGGTCCTCCAGCCTTGTAAGCCCATAACTCTCAAACCGTGAGGAGTTATGTGACGTTCCACATACCACCAGAAATGGCATGACATGTACTATCCATATAGAATAGTATTACCTTCAAATATATTAAAACTCATACAATTATACACGAAACAACCTTTGGTCCATTACCCAAACCTTTTTGCTAAAGGAATTCACTATCGGACTTTGTTCAAGGGTTGACATCAATGACAACCAACCTTAATCAACAATCTTCCCCTTTGGCATTAATGGAAACACTCTGATGCAAAACTGAAATTATTTCATGCAATATTGAAGTCATATCACTCATGCTCCCCCTAGAACCATGCCTCTATCCTTTGCATCTATGTGACCATTGCTCCCCCTGAAATAATGCCTCTTTCCTCTGCATCTAATGAATATCTCCCCCTTTGTCATCAATGGAAAAGTGATGCAGACCCCTTATTTCTCCTTAGGGATGCACGACCTCTCGGTCAGGATCTCTAAATTCCAGAGATGGAGTGGCTCTCCTGGTTCCAAACTAGAACCTTCGACACCAAATCCATAGGCCCTTATCTGAGTTTTTCCCATGCAAGCCAACACTAGGCATGAGTCTTCACTCCATGACCACAGGTGTGACCACGAGCTTAACCCAAACAAGCACACCGCGTTTCGCGACTCCGAGGTTCCCAATACAACGAGTCCTTGGCTCCTCTATGTCCCAAAAACCTGGTAAGGGATAATGAAGATTAGCTCCTCCCTTCCTCCAGCTCATGTGACTGTAGGCATGTGACCACAAACTTTACCATAGGGCACTTTGGACTTCTCCAAGTCATGAAAGCCAAAACACTTCCCTATTGTGGATCGACGACTCTAAGCCCCAAGATCCGATGGCCTGAATCCTTTTCGGATTTCGTAGGTCAAGAGTCCCTACTCTTACCTTTTGTATCCTCGGTTGCCGAAATGTTGATACACCTCCACGCTGCAGATCGATGGCTCCCAACCTTTGAAGATCCAATGGTCTAGATCCTTTCAGGGTTTCGTGGGTCAAGAGTCCCGACTCATACCTCTTGTATTCCCAGTCACTGTAATGCCAAAACACCTCTGCTCTACAGATCGACGGCTCCCAACCTCCGAAGATCCAACAGTCTCGATCCTTTCAAGGTTTCATGAGTCAAGAGTCCCAACACTTAGCTCTTGTATTCCTGGTTGACGAAATGCCGATACACCTCCACACTGCATATCGATGGCTCCCAACCTCCAAAAATCTGATGTTTTGTATCCTTTCAGGGTTTCGTGGGTCAAGAGTCCCGACTCTTGCCTCTTGTATTCCCAGTCGTTGAAATATAAAAATCTTCAGGCATTTGATCAACGACTCACAATTCCCCTTGAGATCAATTCCCCTTGAGATCTATGGCCTCAATCTTATCCTCACGAATTTCTATTTTTTGATTCGATGTTTCAGGAGTCAAGGACCTCTTTCCTCCCAACTTGCGATACCCGAAATTGTGAAGTGGATCAATGGTCCAGATCTTCTTGGGATTGAAGGCTATTATCCCTCCTGATCTTCGAACATCGAGAGGTCCTCGCCACTAACCTCATCGCAGCTCCACTTTACCCAACGACCTATGGGGTTTCGATGCTTCTCCTCGAGGACTCTCCACCGTCCGTTTAGATCTTCGAGATTCTCCCTCATGGACATGTGCAGTGTTAAATATTATGCACCTGTCTTGGATCCAACGATCACTGAGTCTCCTCCGAACGGTCGACAACGTTCTTCCCTTTGGAATTTTTTGATCTCTTAGACTTAGAAAATTTTCTAAGTCCCGAAGGCTCGACCTTCGTTTCTTCTGGGAAATGGATTTCATGGATCTCGATAACTCTTCTCTGAAGTGTTATTCCTCCTGAGATTTTCCTGGTGAAGGCCTCGACTCCCCGTACACTCCTTACATTAGAGGGATTTCAATAACTCAAATCCAAGAGATTTCTCTTAGATAAATTCCTCCCGATCTCCTAGCACCCTCTTCTTGATCAATGCATACCTTGCAGAGCTTCAATGAAGAGAAACAATGGAAACTAGAAATTAGCAGTCACAGTTCCCTTCTCCCCTACAAAGATTCATTCACATGCTTAAAAAACACAAGAATAATAGAGATTTCAAAAGCAATCACACACCATTCATTTGGATCAATTTTCCCTCTATTATATTCATATGTTCCAAAATGGCTACAAAACAAATTCTTATTACAATAGCTTTGAAAACCTTAGGCTTCTGCTAACTTGCAGTCGCCTTACACTACTCTCTCCTATCTTGCATCTAACCTAATTTTTTCATACGAAAACTGTATTTAACTCAGAGAGATTTCTAGGGTTTCTCCTGTCTACTCATCTACTCTAAGATTTAATCTATTGGCTAACTTAGACTAGTCACATTCCAGAGCCGTAGTGGACTCCTTCTCTGCTTGCGCTTTTCAAAACATACCTTAAAAGGTAAAATTCAACAATAGTTCAAGCGTGCTTCCAAAGGTAAATTCCGGCACTGAGTTAAGGTGGATTTCAAAATTGGTTGTAGCTGTTAACGTTGAATTTATGGAAGAACTCCCACGTGCTAAGTGGTCTTGCTTCTGCATGCTTGCCAATGATGGTCCTGCATCATACTCCCCTTGAAAAAAATTCATGGACTCCTGTCCATGAGCTCCCCTACTGATTTTCCCTGCTTCTGGATAGCATCTTATTTTCCCAATTGGCATGTTCGATTGGGTGTCCCTTCCATTTGACTAGATTCTCAAAATAGGTTTTCCTTCTGGTCTTCTTGTCAATCCTTTGATCAACAATTTTCTCCATCTGCGGCTTTTCTACCACAAGCATTTGTTTCTCCCACTGAATATTTCCTTCGTCTTTTGGCCCTTCTTTGTCATATTTCCTATAAGAATACATGTATGAAACATTGAATATGGGCGAAATGCCCACACCATCCGACAACTCAATTTCATAGGCATTTGCATCAAACTTCCTCAATATCTTACAGGGTCCTATCTTTTTCATCTTCAACTTATTGTATGTTCCCCTAGGGAACCTTTCCTTCCTAAGATGTGCCAAAACCTGATCTCCTACTTCAAATTGAAGTTCCTTGTGATGCTTATCAACTCTGTCCTTGTATTTCTGGTTAGAGCTCTCCAACTATCCTTTGATATGGCTATAGAGTTTCTCCATCCTTGCAGCAAAATCCTCTAATCCAACGCTCTTGATCTCACCTTGTTCTAAGTCTCTCAACTCAGATACTCCCCTTGGTTTCATTCCATATAGTATTTTGAATGAGCTCCTTCCAGTGCTCCTGTTTGGTGAAGCATTGTATGCAAATTCTTCTTGTGGTAGAATATGATCCCACTGACTATGATGCTTAGTGACTAAACTCCTCAAAAAATTTCCCAAAATTTTGTTTACGACTTCAGTCTGCCCATCTATTTGAGGGTGATAAGTTGAGCTGAAGGAAAAATTTGTCCCCAACTTCTTCCACAATGTTCTCCAAAAGTGACCAACAAATTTTGTGTCTCTGTCCGAGACAATGTTCCTGGGTAGGCCGTGAAGTCTCACAACTTCCTTGAAAAATAGATTTGCAACATGTGTTGCATCACTAGTCTTCTAGCATGGGATGAAATGTGCCATCTTTGAAAACCTATCCACCACCAAAAATATGGAATCAAATCCCCATTGTGTTCTTGGTAAACCCAACACAAAATCCATGCTTATTACATCCCAAGGCCTCTCTGGTACTGGCAATGATTGATACAACCCAGTGTTTTGCCTTTTCCCCTTTGCATGTTGGAAGATTCTACATTTGTTCACAAAATTTATCACCTCTGTTCTCATACCTATCTAGTAGTATGAACTTCTCAACTGTGCAAACGTTTTATCATGGCCGAAATTTCCAACCAATCCCCCACTATGCTTCTCTTTCAGAAGGTTATCCCTCATTGAGCATTTTGGTATGCACAACTGATTTCCTCTGAACAATAGTCCTTCTTGAATCATGTACTCTGTCCACTGACTTCTATCTCTCAACATAGGGTTTGTACATGCTTCATATGCTTCCTTGAAGTCTGTATCATCACAATACATATCCTTAAGGTGTTCAAATCCCAAGGTCTTCACCTGGAATTCCTACAGAATTAAACATCTCCTACTTAACGCATCAGTAACCTTGTTAGCATTCCCAACAATATGTTTTATGACAAAAGTAAAAATTTTCATAAATTCAACCCATTTTGCATGCGTCTAATTCAGTTTTTCCTGTCTGGTTATGAACTACAAATCTTGGTTATCACTATACAAGACAAATTCTTGTGGGACAAGGTAATGCCTCCATTTCTTCAAGGCTTGAATTATGGCATAAAACTCCTTGTCATATGTGGAATACTTCCTCTTTGTTTCATTCAGTTTCTCACTGAAGTAGGCAACAAGTCTGTTATCCTGACTCAAAACTTCTCCTATTGCAACTCCACTTGCATCACATCTTACCTGAAATGTCTTCTCAAAATTCGGCAAGATCAGAATTGGTCATTTTGTTATCTTCTCCTTCGGTATATTGAAGCTTCATTCGACCTCCTCTATCCATTTAAAGGACTTGTGCTGCTTCTTCACTGTATCCATCATTGGCGCACAAATTCTATTGAAGTGTCTAATGAACTTCCTATATAAGCTCGTTAATCCATGGAATCTCGTTACCTCGAACATGATTCTTCGTGATGTCCATTCTCTAATCACTTTCACCTTCTCTGGATCCATCTTCAGTTCATTTTAAGAGATCACAAAACCCAATTAAATGAGCTTTGTCTTCATAAAAGAGGATTTCTTCAGATTTATCAGCAGCTTCTCCTGTTGTAGCCTCCTCATTACTAACGTTAGGTGACTCAAATGCTCCTCTTTAGTTCTGTTAAAGATCAATATATCATCCAGATATACAACTACAAATTTGCTAATGAAGTCTTTTAGAATTTCATTCATCAGCCTCATAAAAGTTCTTGGGGAATTCGTTAAGCCAAATGGCATAACCAACCACTCATATAGACATTCGTTTGTCTTAAAAGTTATTTTCCATTCATCACCTTCTCTCATTCTGATCTGGTGATATCCACTTTTCAGATCTATTTTAGAAAATAAATTTGCTCCACTTAAGCAATCCATTAAGTCATCCATTCTTGGTAACGGAAATTTGTACCTGATGGTGATCTTGTTGATGGCTCTCGAGTCTGTGCACATTCTCCATCCTCCATATTTCTTTGGACTCAGTACAGTTGGAATTGCAAATGGAGTCAAGCTCTCCCTGACCAAACCCTTGTCCAACAACTCCTGGACTTGGCTCTTCACTTCCTCGTTCTCTCGAGGTGTCAACCTGTATGCTACTTTGTTCGGAAAAATTTCTCTTGGTATCAAGTCGATATGGTGACTGATACTTCTGATAGGTGGAAATGAGTTAGGTAGCTCATCCACCACTATGTCAACGAAATTATCCAGTAGTTCCTGAACTTCCTCAAGGAAATCATCCAATGATGTGCTTCTGAGGATAACTTTGGGTTTCCTTACCAAAACGAACTGCATCTCTTGTTCTTCCTTGAATTCCTTCAAGAGTTCCTTCCCACTCATGAGAAGTATGCTTGTGCTGGACTCCTCTTTCACTATTTTCTCCTCCATTGGCAAAAACATGTGCATCCTACCATTTTTCTCTAATGTGTATGTATTCTTCCTCCCATCATGAATGACATTTATTTCAAACTGCCATGGTCTTCCCAACAGGATATGGCATACATCCATGGGAATTACATCACATAGGATTTCATCTTTATAACCTCGTATCTTAATTGCAACTAATAATTGTTTAGTAATCATTACCCGGTGTCCTTTTTGCAACCATGAGACTTTTTATCGCTTTGGGTGTGCAGTTGTCTTCAACTCCAATTTCTCCACCATCTCTGTGGATACTAGGTTGTCAGTGCTCCCACTGTCAATGATCACCTTGCATATTTTGTCCTTAGTCTTGCAAGCTGTCCTGAAGAGACTATTTCTCTACACTAGATTTTCAATTTCTACCTCTGGTTTCAAGAGAACATTTCTCAACATCAGGGATGCTCCATCCTCTACTCCTTCTGCTTCAACATCTCTCCGCTATTCTTCTGAAAGGTGAGCTTCTCCTCCTTCCTTATTATTCTCGGGACATTCCCAATACATGTGCCTTGTCTTTCCACAGACATAGCACCTCACTCCTCCTCTGCCTCTTCCTCTAGAAGAGTTCTTCCACCATTCTGTCTTCCTCGGGAACTTTCTCCTCGTTCCAAGTGATTTTGTGGTTTCTCAACCTCATCCTTAGGTTGATGTGTTATGTCCCAGTTAAACCCCTTGATTTTGCTTGGGACCGAGATTTTACCTCTTCCTTGTTGGTTTTGTTTTCTGGTCAACTTCTCCTCTACCTTCAGTGCAAACTGATAAGAATCCTCCACGGTCCTGACTGACATCATGTTAAGCTCATCCTGGATCTCATATCTCAAGCCATTCATATATCTGGCAACTTTTTCTTCATCGCTCTCCCTTTGTCCAGTTCGGATGTTCATCCTATAGAACTCCTTGGTGTACTCCTTAAATTTCATCCCTTTCTGTCTCAGGTTCTGTAGCTTCTTGAACAAGTTGATCTGATAGTCCCTAGGTATGAATTTAGCCTTCATATTGGCTACCATTCTATCCCAACTCTTTATCTTCTGTTTTCTTTTATTTCTCCTCTCAGCCTGCAGTTCGTCCCACCACAGTGTTGCATTCCCTTTTAGCCTGGTGACTACCTATTTCACCTTCTTCTCCTCATCGACATCTTCATAGTTGAAGTGTTTGTCCATGGACCTTATCCAGTCCAACAGTTCTTCAACGTCTAGATTTCCCTCATACATCAAAACCTCTATCTTAGCTCTGCCTCCCAATCTGGAAACTTCTCTCAACAAACGTTCTTCTACAACTTCTTCTCCTGCAACTTCTTCAATATCAACCTCCTCACTTTCTGCATCACTGATGTCTCTCGCATTAGGTGCTCTTCTCTGCATTTCTTCCATTGTTTCCAATCTGGCACGAAGCTCTCGCATCTCCCTCTCTACAACACTATTGCCTAAAGGCATTTATCGTCTCCTTGGTGGAATTATGTTGACTATATGTCATACACATAGTACAGCTCCAAGTTCTCTATCTCTTTCTTTTTCTCTTTCCTCTGAAGTCTATAGATGAAGGATCTTCTTTGATACCACTTGATGCAGACACCCTATTTATCCTTAGGGCTGCACAACCTCTTGGTCAGGATCTCTGAATTCCGAAGTTGGAGTGGCTCTCTTGGTTCCAAACTAGAACCTCCGACACCAAATCCACAGGCCCTTATCTAAGTTTTTCCCATGCAAGACAACACTAGGTGTGAATCTTCACTCCATGTGACCACAGGTGCGACCATGATCTTAACCCAAACAGGCACGTCATGTTTCACGACTCCGGGGTTCCCAATACAACGAGTCCTTGGCTCCTCCAAGTCCTGAAAACCCAGTGAGGGATAATAGATATTAGCTCCTCCCTTCCTTCAACTCACGTGATCGTAGGCACATTCCCACAAACTTTATAACAGGGCACTTCGAGCTTCTCCAAGTCACGAAACATGAAACACTTCCATGTTGTGGATCGACGGCTCTAATCCCTAAGATACGATGGCCTGAATCCTTTCAGGATTTCGTAGCTCAAGAGTCCCAAATCTTACCTTTTAGATCCCTGGTCGCCGAAATGTTGATACACCTCCACACTATAAATCGACGGCTCCCAACCTCCCAAGATTTGACGGTCTAGATCCTTTCAGGGTTTTGTGGGTCAAGAGTCCAAAATATTACCTCTTGTATTCCCGGTTGCCGAAATGCTGATACACCTCCATGTTGTAGATCGACAACTCCCAACCTGCGAAGATCCGATCGTCTGGATCCTTTTGGGGTTTCGTGAGTCAAGAGTCCCAACTCTTATCTATTGTATTCCTGATCGCTGAAATGCCGATACACCTCCATGCTGCATATCGACGTCTCTCAACCTTCGAAGATCCGACGACCTAGATCCTTTCGAGGTTTCATGGTTCAAGTGTCCTTACTCTTTCCTCTTGTACTCTCAGTCACCGAAATGCCGAAAGCTTCAGGCATTTGATCAACGACTCATAATGCCCCTTGAGATCCGTGGCTTCAATCTTACCCTCACGAATTACTATTCCGTGATTCAGGGTTTCAGGAGTCAAGCACCTCTGTCATCCCAACTTGCGATACCCGAAATCGCGAAGTGGACCAATGGTCCAGATTTGCCTGGGATCGATAGCTATTATCCCTCCTGCGCTTTAGACATCGAGAGGTCCTTGCAACTAACCTCCTCGCAGCTCCACTTTATCCAATGGCCTACGGGGTTTTGGCATTTCTCCTCGAGGACTCTCCACCGTCCATTCAGATCTTCAAGATTCTCCCTCCTGGACATGTGCAACATTAAATCTTGCGCACCTATCTCAGATTCGACGATCACTGAGTCTCCTCTGTGATCCAACGGTCGACAACATTCTTCCCTTTGAACTTTTTTGATCTCTTAGACTTAGAAAAGTTTCTAAGTCCCAAAGGCTCGACCTTCGTTTCTCCTGGGAGATGGATTTCCTGGATCTCGACAATGCTTCTTTGAAGTGTTATTCCTTTTGAGATTTTCTTGGTGAAGGCCTCGACTCCCCGTGCACTCCTTGCGTCAGAGGGATTTTGATAACTCATATCCAATGGATTTCTCTCAGATAAATTCCTCCCGATCTCCTGACACTCTCTTCTTGCTCGATGCACACCTTGCAGAGCTTCAATGAAGCGAAACAATGGAAATTGGAAATTATCAGTCACAATTCCCTTCTCCCCTACATAGATTCATTCACTTTCTTACAAAACAAAAGAATAACAAAGATTTCAAACGCAATCACACACCATGCATTTGGATCAATTTTCCCTCTATTATATTCACATGTGCCAAAATGGCTACAAAACATATTCTGATTACAATATCTTTGAAAACTTCAGGCTTCTGCTAACTTCTAGTCCCCTTACACTACTCTCTCCTATCTTGCATCTAACCTAATCTGTTCATACGAAAACTCTATTTAACTCAGAGAGCTTTCTAGAGTTTCCCCTATCTACTCATCTACTCTAAGATTTAATCTATTGGATAACTTAGACCAGTCACATTCCAGAGCCATAGTGGACTCCTTCTCTGCTTGCGCTTTTCAAAATGTGCCTTAAAGGGTAAAATTCAGCACTAGTTCAAGCGTGCTTCCAAAGGTAAATTCTGGCACTGAGTTAAGGTGGATTTCAAAATCAGTTGTAGCTTCTAACGTTGAAGTTATGGAAGAACTCCCATTTTCTAAGTGGTCCTACTTCTACGTGTTTTCCAACGATGCTCCTGCATCACAAAGGTATCTTTCCATCCGTGATTTCTCCCCCTGACTGAACTATCCTCTTTATGGTTCTTCCTCATGTACATCTAAGACATATAAGATATGCATTCAAAAGAATTCATTTTGGAGTAGAAATAACTTCGAGTCTCTGGCAAGATACTCAAAGGCTTCCCATGGAAGTGGTTTTTTAAAGATGTCTTCCATTTGTTCTTTTGTGCTCACATACTCAACTCTGATGTTCTTTTCTGCAACCTGTTCTCGTAGAAAGTGATATTTTATTGGAATGTTCTTTGTCTTGGAGTGCATCACCAGGTTCTTTGAGATATCGATGGTGCTTGTATTATCACAATAGATTGGAATGGGCTCATCATACTCAACTTGTATATCTGTCAAAGTTTGTTTCATCCAAAGAACCCGTGTACAACATGTTGTTGCTGCAATATTCTTTGTCTCGACTGTAGATAGAGATAATGATGATTGTTTCTTGCTTATCCATGATACTAAACACTCACCCAAGTAGAACATTGCTCCACTGGTGCTTCATCTTTCATCAATACAACTTTCCCAATCTACATCTGTGTAGGCAATAAGAGATAGATCCTTTCCTTTTGGATACCATAATCCAAACTCTTATGTTCCTTTGAGATATCTGAAAATTCTCTTCATTGCTAATACATGTGATTCTTTTGGTGTTTCTTGAAATCGTGCCACCTTTCCAACTGCCTGCATTACATCTGGTCTAGATGTTGTCACATATAGTAAGATGCCAATTATTGACCTGTATTGCCTCTGATGTGTAGACTTTGAATCATCATCTTTGCTTAACTTGAAATTGGTTTGCATGGGAGTGATAATTGGTTTGCAATCTTCCATTCCAAATCTCTTTAGCATTTCTTTGATATACTTGGTTTGAGAAATAAAAATTCCTTGGTTTCTTTGACGTATCTAAAGTCCCAGAAATAAGGATAGTTCTCCAAGTAATGACATTTCAAATTCATTATGCATATCCTTTGCAAATTTTTGGCTTAACCTGTCATCATCACTACCAAAAATAATATCATCAACATAAGCTTCAATTAATAAAATATTACCTTGACTTACGTTGATGTATAGGTTGGTTTCTGCACTTCCTTTTTTGAACCCTTCCTGTAGTAAATATTTATCCAGTCTATAGTACCATGCTCTAGGAGCTTGTTTTAGACCATACAAGGCCTTCTTTAATTTTCACACATAGTCTTCATTCTATGACAACTGAAATCATTCTGGTTGTTCAATGTAGAATTCTTCTTCAAGTTCTCCATTCAGAAAATTTGATTTTATGTCCATATGATACACTTTAATATTTTTGGAGCATGCATAAGCTAAAAGCAACCGGATTTCTTCCATTCTGGCAAGTAGGGAAAATGTCTCTTCAAAGTTGATTCTGTCAACCTATGCATATCCTTTACATATGAATATAGCTTTATTCCTTGTAACCTGTCCATATTCGTTCAATTTATTCCTGTATACCCACTTTGTTCTCATCACACTCTTATCCTTTGGACTTGGAACCAATTCCCAAGTGTCATTTTTCTCTATTTGATCCAATTCTTCATCCATGGCCTTGTTCAAAAATTCATCCTTGCTAGCCTCTTCAAAATAGGTTGGTTCAATCGTAGATGTGAGTGCTAGGTGATTTTGTTCAGGTGAACAGATTCTTCTTCTAGTCTCAACTCCTGCATCTTTGTTTCCGATAATCTGATCTGAAGGATGATTCTTATATATTCATCTGCTAGGTGTCTTTGGAGGCACTTGCTGAACTTGATCTTCTGCTTCTGTCAGATTCTCTTCATCTTCCTCTTCTACTTACTTTTCATCTTCTGCCTCTTCTTCGAAAATCTTTTCCATTGATTCATTTTCTTCTTCCTTTGATTTTGGTCTTCCTGTTTTATCAATTGTTACGTTGATTCTTTATACAACTTTGTTCAATCTTAGATTGTAACACTTGTATGCTTTCCTTGTACTTGAGTAACCAACAAGTACTCCTTTTTCCACACAAGAGTCAAAATTTGCCATTTTACCATCTTCTCTTTTGCAGGATTATCATCTTTATCCTCTCTAAAACTAGGAATATGATCTCCCCATTATTTAATATTCCAAAGGAGCAACCCTCACAACAATCCGAGCAACGAAAGAACTTGAAATTTTGAAACCAATGGAGTAACCAGGTGAAAAATGAACCTTTTCATGTATTCAATCTTTGTTCACCATCAAAGATTAAATTTTTACTTTGTCGTTCTCCCAGGGAAAAACAACTTTGTTTCTTTGTCCCTAGCAACAACGCCAAAAAGATGTTGTTCCTGAGATTAAACTTAAGGCTCAAAGAGCAATGTCAGGCATCAAGAATGTTTGAAGAGAATGTTTTTAAGGAGTTCTTCTTCTACCTTTAGTTATATAGGAAACAATCCTTAAATGGAATTAATAATAGGACAGTATAGAGGTTGTATTTCATTGTCTAAGTCACAATTGTAATATCAAATGGAGTGAATGAAACTTACAGAACTGTTAAACAAAGTGAGGCATCAATTGTAGATGAATATCATCTTGTTTGCAGTGGAAGAAATGTAGAGAGTGCACCCTTGAACAAGATATTAAATGCAGTAATTCAAATAGCTTGCATGTCGTACTTTACTTATAGTAAATACAGAGGAAAAACTGCTTACTTGATGAATTGCTGATATAATGTGATTACAGTAGTTGTGATACGAAATTTCAATCAATCACTTATCAAGGAATTACATAAGGAAATTCAGAGATATGGAAATACAATAGAAACACACAACTCAAACTCAATGAAAATTAGAATCTTTGTCTGCACATGTATTAATACTAAAAAATGAGAGTTTTCTCTATTACATCCAGTAAGAAGCATCCCACATTAGGCTTGAAGCCTCAAGTGGTTCAGATCTAAAATCTATCTATTTATACAAAATTTGTCTCAACTCAAAAACTGTTGGACTTCATACAATATCCCCCCAAAATAGAATGTAATTCGAATGAAATGACAGTAGGAAGATATTGTTTGAGATGGCACTTTCATATGGCTCTTCATCTTCTTGAAAACACGCTCGTTTTCCTTTGTTCTTTGAATTGGGCACACATGTTCATTGAGGCCACCATAATCATATGTTTATTATCCTCTTCATCTAATTCCCTTGCTATCTATTCTTCGAATGCGTTTACTGGAAAGATAATATCAGTTGAAAATATGGGGGGGAGTGATAATGTGACAGGTAGCTCAACGTTGGCTCGTTATATCATGGATAACAATTATGAGAAAGAGTAATTGATCAGGAAGAGGATGACGTGGGGACAAGTGTAGGTGGTGAGGTAAATCGGGTAACCGATGTGGAAGGTGTGACAGGATGGAAGGTGAACAGGGTACATGACTTGGATGGTGTGACAGGCTAGAAGGTGAACATGGTACATGATGTGGATGACAAGTGTTTCTCCAACTTCCCTTGACATTTATCTATTTTGCGGGGGCACGAGGGGGTGGTTTGAAGTGACCCGATTTTCGGCCTGCAATGCACCTGGTGATGCCATGTACCCCCAAGAGAAAAATGTGGTTTAAATTGCGGGACCACCCTTCAAAATTAAGCCCCACGCAACTTCATCCCCCTCAATCGCTCTTAGGCGCTAATCTCCATGATCCATTAAAACTCGACTGTCGATCTTTGCAAAGTGAGATAAGTGTTCAAAGTTAAGCCGAGGTCACAACACTTGGTCATATCTAGAGAAGATTAAGCGAATTTCATACAATTCATGTCCGTTGATCTGGGCGGGGGACATGTGTAAGACGATCCCCATATTCGACTATTTCATACTCTGGGGGAGGCAAGCAGTGTTGAGTAAAGAACTCCTGAAGACCCAAAGCCCATATGGATCGTTGACTGAAGTGGACATATGGCAAGAGATCATGTACTTTGGAGACTTAACACTTCGAATATTTGCACCTCAGAACGCCTGAAGTTTGGAGTTTCGAAGTAAATCTTCATCGTTAAAATGAAGAGGACACATGGTAGGAGATCCTCCACTTCGGGGATAAGCACTTTGGAAGAAAGATGGATGTGTGAAGTGAGAACTCTCGAAGCCCAGAGTTCCAAAGTAAATCTTTGCTGTTGAAATCAAGAGGACACGTGGCAGGAGATCCTTCACTTCAGGGATTTATCATTTTGAAGATTTTCACCTTGGAATGCCCGAAGCTAGGAGTTTCGAAGTAAATCCTCACTGTTGAAATAAAAAGGAAACATGGTGCCATATCTCTCAGTTTGGGGATAACCACTTCAGAAGAAAGATGGATGTGTGAAGTGAGAACTCCTGAAGCTCGTAGTTCTGAAGTAAATCTCCATCATTGAAATCAAGAGGAAACGTGGTAGGAGATCCTCCACTTCAGGGATAACCACTTTGGAATAAAGTTGTATGTATGAAGTGAGAACTCCCAAAGCCCGGATTTCTGAAGTAAATATTTGTTGTTGAAATCAAGAGGTCACATGGCAGGAGATCTTCCACTTCGGGGATTTAGCTTTTCATATATTTGCACCTTCGAATGCCCAAAGCCTAGAGTTTCGAAGTAAATCCTCATCGTTTAAATCAAAAGGACACGCGACGCCAGATATCTTACTTCGAGGATAACCACTTCAGAAAAAATATGGATGTGTGAAGCGAGAACTCCCGAAGCCCGAAGTTTCGAAGTAAATCTTCATCGTTGAAATCAATAGGACACGCGACAAGAAATCCTCCACTTCGGGGATAACCATTTCGAAAGAAATATGGATTTGTGAAGCGAGAACTCCCGAAGCCCATAGTTTTGAAGTAAATCCTCACCGTTGAAATCAAGAGGATATGCGGTAGGAGATCCTATACATCAGAGACTTAGCACTCCGGAGAGTTTGTGCTCCCTTTTCTGTCTATTTAGCCCGCTCCCTACTATATTTGGTCCCTTTCTTAGTTTATCCATATTTTGAACTGATTTATCATTCCACTAGATTCTGAAATCTGATCCATCAAGTTTTCTTGCAACTTTTCATGGCGCCATAATCCTTAAGGAAATAAGATTAGCCTACATGTAACAAAAGAGGCCTGCAAGCTCCTCACTTAACAAAACTGTTAATTGTAAATGGTAAAACAATTTTGAAATTTGAAGAGTTTGTATAGATCTGTTTACAGAGATATTATTAAAAACATATGATGGAATTTGTTACCTGAAAAATCATAGTAATTATTCAAATTTTAACTTTAGCCAATCACAAATATCATTAACAATGTAAGAGGGTAGAAATCTAGAGTTCAAAAAAGATCAAAATTATACATGTTCCAAAATTACCCTTAAAATTTATCTAATAATGAATCTTAATGACTTGTTTATGTGTCCAAGCAGGCGAAGTGTTGTTTCTTGCTCTGATACCACTTTGTAACACACATTACCCCTAAAGTATATTTTTGAGGGATGGGGCATCAATTTTTTTTTTTTCTCAATCATTTTGAATCCTCTTCCTGGGATATCCATCACCTTCTGCTCGTTAAGGGATTTTCAACAACTGTTACCATTCTCCAATATGAGCCCTGGATTTGAAGTTATGCCCTTTCAAATTTCTTCTATCATCATTGGTCAATGGCCACCTAGAACCCATGTGGGTTCACCTCATTCATACTATCTCAAGTTCCCCAAAGTTCTGAAGTTCCCTAGCACTCCTACATCTATGGTGGAAATCCATCCACCGTTAAATCTAATGGTTGAGATTCTCCCATCGTTTAGTGCACATGCTTAAAGGACTTTGGCATTTGATGCTTTAGMACTAAGTGCCCTTTTCTCTATTTGCATATTCTTCAGAGTTATGAAACACCAGAATGTTGCCACATGGCTCCAGCCTTTGACCCCTTTAACTCATCCAACATACTACCCYGAACCTCCAGAGTTCTGAAGCCCTAGACATCTGAAGGGTCCACACTTACATGTGGTGTTGCATTAAAGGTAGAGGCAGGGACAGGTGGGCCTTGACCTTCGACTGATTAACCCTAGTGTTCCAACATCCCAAGTTTCCCAAAGTCCCAAACTCCTAGTGCCCGAGTACTCCATTAGCTATTAGGCAAAGCAAGAATGTATTAGGGGGATGACACGTGACAAAGAGTAGAGATGATACATGGCCCCCGTCAATGGGTGACACATGTCATGTTCTAAATGGAATATAAGGTCTGTAAAAATCATGAATCTATGTGACACATGGCATACCAAACATGAGTCCACGTCACCCTAGGTGATGTCAATGTTCTATGTCACTCCATACTAAACAACCTTCGGGAGTCTCTTGCCTCTCCTACTTGCGATATCGCTCGAATCTTCGAAGCCTAGATGTTAAGAACCAAATACTTGCATATAGAAACACTACAAAGATTCAGAGAACAATATAAAAGAACCACACTTTTATTATAAGAAAACCCTTGAGGTAGGGAAACACCATACAATGGATCCTATTATGGAAGGGATCCTCTCCTATTCACTTGCCTCTTCGAGGGGTAGACCTCCTAATGAGCGTCAACTCCAAATACAATATTTCTCTTCATATCCCATTACATTTATTGAACCCCTTTATATAGTGCTACCATCACCTAAGAACATTATAGAGGAGGAATCTTCTAGAAGTAGAACCTTCTAAGAAGTCCTCTTACATTTATTATATCTAAATACCCATTTATTATATCTAACTATCATAGTGGGACTTATTTAATAATATAGTGGACCTAGTCCACCTTACATTGAATGGCCTCCACTATTATGATTATGGGCCCTCTGGCTCCCCCCACTACCTCTCTAGCTACCTAACATTCCATCCCCCTTATGAAAGCATTGTCTTCAATGCTTGATGTAAAACCATATACTAGGGCCCTGTGGATAAGTGTGGACCATAGTGCTGAAGTAGACTACAGAACCAGGTTCCCATGGATAAGTGTGGACCATAGTGTTGAAGTAGAATAGAGAACTAGGGTCCCATTGAGAAATGGAAGCCACCATGCTGAATTAGTCCGACCGCCATTGTAAACCAGGGTTCCATGTTCAATTTTTCATGTGAACTCCACACGGAAGATATCAACACCCAATAACCAACTGAAAATGATGCTCCCAATACTAACACCTATCATGTGGATCCAAATAAGAATATCCATCCATGTAGTGGGAAAGGGTCAAAGATGAATCTGGAAGGAACAATGCAAGCTAGACACTGGTAATCATAACTAGCTCCTAATGTGTCACATTGATGTGCTCTACAAAAGGTGGAGTAGAGTCATCAAATAAAATATGGAAGTGGTTGTCATCCCATAAATGACAACTATCCATATACCAATCATCGCAATCGGCCTCAAAATCATACCAAGCATATATTTCTTGATTATATTCATCCTTGATGTTTTCCATAAGAAATATCTCTTCCATGCTATCCAATGAATATTGAATACTACAAAAACTATCATTGAGGCCATTTGCAAGGTCATGCAATGTGCCACACCATGTGTCATACAAATGGGATTTGAATGCTTCAGTTATTTGTATAATTTCTTTGAGGGTTTGAGAGGAAATAACCATATGAGAACCCTATGAAAAGTTATGAACTCCACAGTCCTGCCGCCGTCACAAAAAATACCGAAAACAAAACAATAAATTATGCCAGAAAATTGCGGCTTTTTCTAGAAAAACCCTGAAAAACAGTTGAATTTAAAATGCTCATAACTTTACTTCCTGGACTTCGTTTTGGATGATTTTTTTTTTTGAAATTGGGTATTTTTATGAGAGGAATTCAAATACCCAATTTTATTTTTTCCAAATTCATCTCGCAAATATTTAGATCTGAACCTGGAGTGCGTGTTCCTCTTTTTCGTCCCTAGAAACATTCTGCAAAAAGAGCAAAATATTCTTCCCTTCTTTGGAAAAGGAAAGTGATCTGATACCAATTGTTAAGAACCTGAGTATATCTACAAATATAATAACCACAAATACTGAATACACAATACATCCACAAAGAAATATAGAAGAAACTAAACTTTATTATAGAAAACTCTTGAGGTACGGCAACACCATACAATGGATCCTATTATGGAAGGGATCCTCTCATGTTCACTTTCCTATTCAAGGGGGCATCCTCCTATTGAGATAGTGCTCACAATACAATATTTTTCTTCATATCCCATTGCATTTATTGAACCCATTTATATAGTTCTACCATCACCTAAGAACATTCTAAAGGAGGAATCTTCTTGAAGTAGAACCTTCTAAGAAGTCCTCTTACATTTATTATATCTAACTACCTATTTATTATATCTAACTATCATAGTGGGCGTTATTTAATAATATAGTGGACCTAGTCAACCTTACATTGAATGGCCTCCAATATTATCACTATGGGCCCTTTGGGCCCCCCCACTACCTCTCTAATTACTTAACATCCTCCTAGGGCCCCCTCTCTTCTAGAGAAGTTTGTCACAATCCTAGACATCTAGTTTGATCTACCTTTTGAACATAGCCTTTTCAGAAACAAATCTGATAACTTTGTGGGTAACACAGTTTTAGATCAAACTATCCTACAAACTAGTACACATGAAAGACACTCTCTCGAGTCATATTTTGATAAAAAAATCCTACAATATTTTGAAAAGTTACAAGATCTAGCCTTAGACCTTGATCAAGATTTGCATGAAGCTTACATCCAATAATCTGTTGAAATTTCAGCCCTATCCATCTCTACCTCTTCTATCAATCCTCAATTGACTCATTCTATATCTTCCAACCCTGCCTCTTGCACATCTTCCACCACTTCTCCAACAATTATACACGTTACCATCCATCTTTCCACAAGTGTTCTTGCTATCCAACCTCCTCCACTAATCATGGCAGCAAGATATGCTCCCCTTGTTTTGGCTGCTCTCTTACAAAATACTCCCCAGGATTATCAAAACAGTATTCCCCGGTTTGATAGCACTCGAAGTATTACTGCACAAAAACATGTTTACAAGATGAATGACTTCTTTGACCTGCAAGAAGTAGATGAGGAAAATGTCAAAATGAGGTTGTTTGCCCAAAGTTTAACTAGTGAAGTGAAAAAATGGTTCAAAAACTTACCAGCTCCTAGAATTAATGACATTACTTCCTTTCACCAGTCTTTTCTCAATAGATGGGAAGTTAAGAAAAATACACTTCAAATATTTTCTAAATATGAAAGTATAAAAAGAAACCAAGGGGAAAGTGTACATGATTATTGCACTTGATTTAACAATCTTTATAATGAAATTCCAACAAACATTCAACCTCCTCATGGCTTAGCTTTGATCAAATTACCTGATGGTTTTGATGCTGACATGTCTTATCAATTGAGAGAAAGAAACCCTGAAACTTTGGAAGAAATGAAAAAAATGTGTCGTGAGTGTAGAGGAAAATATGTTGGCTAAGAGAGATAGACAGAGAACAGAAGGGAGGGTAACTATCAAACATGAACCATCCACTTCCACTGCTGACAAAAAAATAGACTCCTTAGTCAGAACTATGGAAATAATGATGGAAAGATTAGAAATCACTGATAGGAAACAACCAAGAGAAAATCAACCTGGTCCTCAAATCATAAATCCTAATTTCAGGAGAAATCCTCCCCAAATTATAAAAAGAAAACCTAGAGAACAAAGAGGCCTTGATCAACAGATTAGGCCACCCTTTCAAGAAAATTATGTTGATTAAGGGGAAGAAACAATTGAGGGACTTGATGAAGTTCACATTAATCTTATGAGAGTAAATGATAATGATTCTATTTTTCTTACCCAAGAAGAACAAGATCTTTTCCTTTTTTAACAAACTAAGGTAGATGAGGAAGAATCAAAACAACAAGATTTTTAAAATGCAATAATGGAAGTTCATAGGCATTACAACCCGAGAAGTAAGATTTCCAACAATAATCCATCCAAGAAATTTTCTGTCTTTAAAAAGACAACAAATACACCTGCCAAGAAAGTTATTGACAGATCCCAAAAGAAAAACTCAGAGGTCCCAAAAAAAAGAACATTTGATTTTGTACCAAAGAAAACTCAAACTGATGTTCCTCCACCAACCAACCCAAAGATATTTCACAAAAGAATGTTGTTGAGAAATCAGATCTCCCTAATCAAAATAAAACTCCAACCTCATTCTTTCTAGAAAGTAAATTCGCTAAAATCAAAATACCTATTTCTATGAAAAAGTTAATGAACAAAAATTCTTACAGATCAAAAGTGATCAAAGCCCTGAACATAGAACTAGAAATGGGTACAGAAACAATGAATATTGTTGATGATCAACCAGATTTGTTGTTTGGGCCTGAAGTAGATGGAAAATATGAAAGTGGTTACGTTCCCCCTTTTTACATCAGCTAAAATATTCATGATAAGACTTTGCACAATGCCATGCTAGATTCTGGCGCTTCTCATAACATTATGTCTAAGGATCTGATGGAGAAATTAGGACTTGATATCACTAGGCCTTACAAGGATTTATATTCTTTTTATTCAAGTAAAATTAAATGCATAGGTCTAATGAAAGATTTGTGTATTACTTTGGCACAAATCTCAGCCAAAAGCATGGTAATGGACATTGTTATTGCATACATACCTCCGAAGTATGGCATGTTATTGTCTCTCTCATGGGGAGCCAAATTACAGGGTACCCTACAACTTAACATGTCTTATGCCACCATCCCATTATTTGGTCAGCAAAGGAGATTATACAGGGAAAAACTGATGAAATACATGGTCAGTAGTCAAGAGAAACCACATAACTACCCCTTATACTCTATTCATTCTGATCTTGACTCCTTTATTTTATATAATGATGGAGACATGGAAATAAAAATTGAAAACTTGGAGGATGATGTTTATAACTTGGAGGAAAGAAAATAAACCCCTGAAGAAGACAAAACAATGATGATACAATCTGATGAACCAACAGAACCTATGTGGAGTTTAGAATTTGATGGTGTTGTCAGTAAGGAAGGATCTGGAATTGGAGTGTGGGTTTCAAATTAAAAAGCAAGATATAGAGAAATCCATTCCTACAAATTGAATTTTCAGTGTACTAACAATATAGCTGAGTATGAAGAATTAATGTTAGGTATGAAATTGTTAAAAAAACTTGGTTCCAAGATAATTTCAATAAGGGGTGATTCTGAAATTATAATAAAACATGTCAAAGGTGAATACTTTGCTAAACACCCAAGACTGAGAGCCTACAAAAATGTTGTTCTAGATTTCTTGTAGTGCTTTATTGAATATGATTTGCAGGTGATTCCAAGAGGCCAAAACATACTTTTTTATGGTCTAGCTACCTCAACAACCACTAAGATACCATTTCATCCTAATCGCTAGTATACAATTGAGGTGAAATACATACCTGATGTCCCAGACAATATCAGGTATTGGCAAGTTTTTGGGAATGATGAACAGATTGATGATTTTCTACAATCAAAAAATGAGTTTGAATGTGCAAATATTTATGTATATAGTGATGATGAAAAAGGTGTAAATAAGATATATTTAGAAGAAATAAATGAAAAACAAGAAGATCTGAATTTTTTTGCAATTAAAGGATAATATTTTTCCTAGAGGATTAGTCCCATTAGAAGAATTGTTTCATTTTGATGATGTAGCTAAAATACCAAAAATTGAACCTACTGGAAAAGAAGTTGAGGACTGTAACATAGGAACTGAAAAGGAACCAGAAATGATTAAACTATCAAAATCTTTACCTCCCGCTCAAAAACAGAAATACATAGAATTGTTCAAAGAATTTATAGATGTTTTTGCATGGAGATATGAAGATCTAAAATATTATGATACCAACATTATACAACACAAAATTCTCATAAAAGAATATCAAAATCCTTTCAAACAAAAACTTAGGAGAATTAACCCAAAGTTGACACCTCTAATTGAAAAGGAAATAAAAAAGATGTATGATGCTAAAATAATTGTCCCATTAAGATTTTCTAAATGGGTGTCCAATTTAGTTCCAACCAGAAAGAAGAGTGGATAGATCAGACTGTGTATTGATTGCAGAAACCTCAATAAAGTCTCTCTTAAAGACAACCATCCCTTGCCCAAAATGGACCTTATTTTGCAGAAGGTAGTTGGATCTAGTAGAATTTATTGTTAGATGGTTTTTATGGTTACAACAAAGTGTTAGTTCACCTTGATGATCAGGAGAAAACAACATTTACTACACCTTGGGGAAATTTCATGTATGTGAAAATGCCTTTTGGTTTAATGAATGTTGCGGCCACATTTCAGAGAGAAATGAATATTTCTTTTGTGGATGAACTTGGGAGATTCATCGTTATATACCTAGATGAAATAACTATTTTTTTTAAAAACAAATGAAGAACACTTACTCCACCTTAGAAGAGTTTTTGAAAAATGCAGGAGATTTGGAATCTCACTAAATCCAAAGAAAACATTGTTTGGTCTAGATGGAGGTAGACTGTTAGGACACATCATATATAAGGATGGAATTAATGTATATCCTAGCATAATTGAAGCCATTCAAAATATATATCATCCCAGAAACATAAAAGAATTGCAGTCTTTCATAGGAAAAATAAAATTTCTAAGAATATTTATCCCTAACTTGGCAGAACTTCTCAGAAACATAACAAATATGTTGAAAAAAGATACAAAAATGAAATGGACCATAGAAGAAAAACATTGCTTTGATCAGTTGAAACAAGTCTTGACACAAGCCCTTGTGCTTATCAGTCTAGATTATACAAAATATTTCCTCCTATTCTCTTTTGCCTCTGAGCATACCATTGCAGGAGTTCTTTTGTAGAAGAACAATGAAGGCCATGAACAACCTATTTCTTTCTTCAGTAAATCCTTGAGAGATGTTCCATTGAATTATAACATCATGGAAAAGAAATCTTTTGCTTTGGTGAAAGAAATTAAATATTTAAGAGTATATATTCTCCACTCACACATTATTTCTTATGTCCCAAATTCTATGGTGAAATATATTTTGACTCAAGATAGTCTAGATGGAAGAAGGGGTAAATGGATTGTTGTTATCCTTGAGTATGAAATTGATATCAAACCAACTAAGATTATCAAGGATGAAGGACTAGCAAAATTGATAGTTGATTCCAACTTTCATGCTTTGGATACTAATTTTCTAGCTCCAATTGATGAACAAGAAGAGAAGATGACTCCACATGTCAAAGAAGTTTTCTCAAACTTTCCATGGTATGCATAACTTTTTTTTTTTTAGATCATCTACAAGCTCCTCCTAGTTTAACTAAAACTAAAGCTAGATTCTTGAAACTCAAAGCTATGAAGTATTGTATTTTAAATGGAAATTTGTATTGGAAAGACGTTGGAGGGATTATACTAAATTGCTTGTTGAAAGATGAAGCTGATAAAGCTCTGCAGGAATTTCATGAAGGAGATTATGGTAGAAATTTGAATTGGAAGAACACTGCCAATAAAATTATAAGAGTTGGTTTCTACTTGCCAACTTTAATTGTAGATGTCTACAATAAAGTGACCTCCTGTCATAAATGTTAGATCTTTGAAGGCAAAAGGAAACTTATTCCTTCACCTTTGAAGACGATTTCAGTTGAAGCTCCATTTCAACAATAGGGGTTGGATTTCATTGGAGAAATCCATACACCATCATCAGGCCAACTCAGATGGATTCTCACAGCCAATGATTATTTCACCAAGTGGATTGAAGTTCTACCCACCAGGCAAGCCATTGATGTTGTGATCCTCAATGTTTTGGAAACTAACATTCTTTCTATATTTGGATGCCCCAGGAAAATTATCACTGAAAACACAACAACATTCAAATAAAAAAAGATGATAGAGTTCTGCAGCAAATATCAGATCACCTTAGGACACTCTACTGCCTATTACCCTCAGGGAAATCGATTGGTAGAGTCTTCAAATAAGATTCTGGTCAACATCATCAAGAAGTTGTTGTGGGACAACAAAAAATCATGGCATAATAAGTTGGTATATGCACTATGGGAAGATAAACTTACTACAAAGAGGTCAATTGGTGTGTCTCCATACCAGTTGGTCTATGGAATGGATATTGCCTTTCCTACTTATTTAGGTGTCCCTATCATGAAGTTATTGCAGGAAGTACAGGTAGAACCAAATGACATCCAAAGAAGAATTAATTAAACTATACAACTGCATCAGTCTAAAGAAGAGGTATACAACCAGACTCAGGTGATTCAAGAAAATACCAAGAAAACTTATGAAAAAAGGACAAAGGTTGGTGACTTCGAGTAAGGAGACAAAGTATTGAAATGGGACTCAAGGAATGAACAAAAGGGAAAGCATGGAAAATTTGAGAATCTATGGAAAGGTCCATTCACAATACATTCCTACAGAGGAAGCAATGCATTTTTTTATCAAAATAATGGATGGAGCAGATCTGCCAGGAGGACCTGTCAATGGCAGAATGCTCAAGCACTATGTTTCATAGGATTGAATTTTTTTTTCACCCATTTCAATGTAAATACCATTTTACTTTTTGTGTTAGGTGTGGGTGACTTTTATTAGTGGTTGAATCTTGAAGAGAAGGCCCTAAGCCCCTAATCAGTGTCACCAGATTTACATTTACAAATCAAAAAGAAGAAAGTACTGGAGAAAAATATTGAAGGAAACATGTAGCTCATTCTTTCCACCTCACAAGGAGAGCGCCATCTCTAAGTGGAGCCACTACTATAACCCTATATTTCATAGTATTACCTGGTGATTAAAATTTCTTCCTCTAGGCGTATTTCATTGTAAATAATATTTTATTCTACAAATGATTTACAAAAAGAAAAGAGAAACAAAAAAAAAACAAAAAAAGAAAAGAAAAGAAAAGATAAAAATAGAAAAAATGAAAAGAGGGTATATAAAATAAATAAAGACAAAAAAAAAAGAGAAAATATAAAACCCCATGAAAAAAAAATTTGGTTTGAATCATACTGTATAATCATGATAAAACCTTTTGAATTTATGTTGATAGGTTAGTGAATAAGTTTGGTCAAACCATTTAATATTGGCCAAATAAGATAGGTTAGTGAATAAGTTTGGTCAAACAGTCTAATCTTGGCCAAATTAGTTAGGTTAGAGTAATAATTAATCCAACAGTATAAGCTGGATTAATATGTTAGATGCCTAGGTTAGTTGATATGTTAGTGTTTTTGTCTCAATAAAAGTTGAAAGGCATTGATAAAATACCCTTTGTTTGACTAAATTTGGTATTTCTATATTAGGAAAATAAGACCATGGTGTAAAAGTGGAAAAGGTAAGCTTAGCGCTACCCATTGTATATGTCTATCATAAGTTACTAATGGATAAGATTGTTTGTCATATAGAGACTAATTCTTACACAAGTTACCAACGGCAGGATCCAAAAAGTTACGGACACCTCCATCGTATTTTAAAACCTCGTTTCTTCACCCTGTATCACTATTTGTTGATGCATACAATGTGGACATCACACCAAAATAAGATTTCAGGCCAACTGTCACAACTTCTCACTGTCAACAGGCGCAAATTCACCCGGGTAATTACATTTTTCCATTAATCCACCTTAAAGCTCTAGTAATCATGGCCCACAAAGCCAAATCCACTGAAATGTCTGAGAATCTGATTCTTCCCCCTCCTGTTGACCTGGATCACACCCCCCTGGAAGATAAGGATTACAAGATCACAGAGCCAAAGTGTGAATTCAACTTCTTCAAATTGCACTCTTAGCTAAAATATATCTTCCTGGATCAAAGCGATGAAATTGGACTTTGGGAGTCCAATTTTCCTCTGTATACGTTCTCTCGGACCTACCATTTCCCTGAATTCACCCTGAAATGCTAAGTTATTTATTTACCTGGCCAAAGGGCCATTATTTCCTCCTCTAGAAAAACCATGTTCACCATTACCCCCAAATCCATTGACCAGATGTTGTAAATCCTAAGAAGTGACTCTACAATATCGTTTTCCATCGAAGCCCTGAATAACTTGTACCAGAAGCTCACCTTCCTCCAAAGAGCCCATATTTTCGAGATTTGTATGCCATAAGACGCTCAATTTACCAATATAATGTTGGCATGTTTATAGGCAGGTGTGCTTGTCATTGATGGAAATATCAGAGTATGAAGTGATAGCAAAACAGGGACAACGTAAGCTCAGAAGAGATAGTGCAGAGGTGCATCAAGAGTGCAAGAGTGTTCTTGTTTATTTGATGGAAAACAGGTAGGCAAGGAATATCAATAGCATAGGGATAATTGCATGGAAAGATCATAAGCATAAACTCCATTTCAGAGTTTCAGATACCGGGCATTGGAGGAGTCAAGGAAGCAACTCATGACAAGAATGCTGAAACAACAAAATGCGAAACACCGGAATACATTGATCCGACTGCATTTTGGAGTTTCAGATACCGGGAGATTGAGAAGTCAAGAGTCGAGACTCTTCAACACAGGAGTCCCGGAGTTGTGAAATCTGGAATCCCGAAATCCCAAAAGAGGCACATCAAAAAGAGCTTTACAGATCGGGAAATAACTCCATTTCAGAGTCACGGATACCGGGAGTTGAAGTGTCGAAACACTTCACCACAGTAGGGACGAAATGCCGAAACGGTGAAATGCGAAATACTCAAATCCCGAAATAGGTAGATAAATAAAGAGTTTAACAGATCAGGAAATAACTCCAGTTCATAGTTTTGGATACCGGCAGTTGGAAGAGTCAAGACTATTCATCATCAAGAGTCCTAGAATCGCAAAATGCGAAACGCTGAAATCTCGAAAGAAGGAGGAAAGTTTTGGATATCGGGAGTTGGAAGAGTCAAGACTCTTCATCATCAGGAGTCTCGAAATCGTGAAATGCAAAACACCGAAATCCCGAAAGCAGGAGGACAGTTTCAGATACCGGGATATGGAGGAATCAAGACCCGAGACTCTTCATCCTAGTAGTCCCAAAGTGCCGAAACGCGAAATTGAAAAATGCATTTTTTTAGTAAGGCTGTGGTCACAGCCGGTGGTCACATCATCGAAGAGATGTAGAGAAGAGCTCGAAGAGTTAAGCTCCTTTTTCGGAGTTACGGAGATCGCGACTTGGAGAGTCGAGATGCCTCAAAATAGGATTGTCGAAATGCCGAAATGTGAAACACGTTTTGGCTCAGCCTGTGGTCACAGCCATTGGTCACATCGACGGAAGATGGAGGAAGGAGCTAGTGAAACCAAGCTCAATTTTGGAGTTTCGGGGATTAGTACGTGAGGCGTAAATAAATATTAACCGCAGGAATCCTGAAATGCCGAAATGAAAAACGACGAATTAAACGCAAGACCCTACGAAATCCATCGAATGGTGCAAGTGAACTTGAATATGATCGAAGGGCTACTGTTGCACTTCACAATGTAACTACTAGAAACGACTAATGGATTCTACCAGAGGACTTGAAGAGGCCTCAGTATGATCGCCAGAGAAGATGAAGAGGCTCGAGGCATCTTCCAGTGATTTAAGACTATTCTTAGAGGCGATTGATAGATGGATGAGCGTTGAAGCCTGTAACTGCAACAGAGAGGATTAGCTCGACTATGATAGAGAAGACGAAGAGTCTCAACTGCCAAACAGGTTGAGAAATCTCAGCATAACACCCATTGATGCTAGACTCCTGGGTTGAACCACCAGAGAAGCTGAAAAGTTGCAATGATGACAAGGTAGAGTACTCGACATGAGGAGAATGAAAAATAGGCAGAGTGGGTGGAGGCTAGAGTAGAAAAGTTGTGGCAGAGGGAAGTGGGAGAAAACACCCTGTTGTGGAGAATAGTGTCAGGGTGAGAGCATGCAGGAGCTTGGCGCATATTGCATTCACAAAGAGCACATAGACTATAAGAATGCAGAACAAAGAAGAGATTGGTGTGGTTTTTGTCGAGTGTGATTGAGGTGTGAAGAATAATCAGAGCGCAGCAAAAGAAATGCACAGAAGGGGAATGGTGCATTGAAGGGACATGGTGCAAAGAGCATAAAAGGCAAAAGAACAAAACACACAAGGAGTGTGCAGAAGACACTGATGCAGACAGAGCAACGCAGTGTAGCAGAATAGTGATGAGACTGGTAAGCCATTGAAGAACTTTATATTGTTGTAATGTGTCTTAATAAAAAATATTTATATTTCAGGGTGGTAGGGAGGTGCTAGGGAGGACAATTTCCCCAAGAGGTTCAAGTGGGTGCTTGAACACAGGGAGTTGTAGCTTCCTTCTAGTTGGTGCTAGAGAAACCAGGGAGTTGGTGCTTCCTTCTAGTTAGTGCTAGAGAAACTAGGGAGTTGGTGCTTCCTTCTAGTTGGTGCTAGAGAATCCAGAGAGTTGGTGCTCTCAGCAAGTAGCAAATTTCAAAACAAAGGTTGTAGCCTCATTATGAGTGGGTGATCATATGTATGATAATGTAAATAATGTAAAGATTACTTATCATATAAAGAAGAAGAGGTTTTTACCCTATATGGGTTTCCTCAGGAAATATATGTCTCTGTGTATCTCATATGTGTGACTGATGTTGAATGTTCTATTGCTTACTTCCCTGCATTATTGTGACGGTCATTAAATGTTGTGTAAAGAGTTTAAAATAAGCATAATTGTTTAAGCACAGCAACAACTGATTCACCCCCCCACTCTTAGTTGTCCAACAATTGGTATTAGAGCCAACCCCTTTTATCTAAGGGTAGATCCTAGAGCTTAAACATGTCAAGCCATTAAGTAAATTCAACCAATAAGGCCCCTCTGTTCAATGGAACAATCTTTTCCTTCTGGAAAGTTAGAATGAGAACCTACATAATGGATTTAGGTGTAGATGTCTGGGATGTGGTAGATACTGGTTATGTAGAGCCAATTGTACTAGCTAATAAGGATGACAAGCTAGAATTTAGCTTCAACGCTAAGGCTATGAATGCTATCTTGAGTGGGCTTGTAGAAGCAGAATTCGTAAAATTTATGCACCTAGGAACTGCCAAAGAAATGTGGGACAAACTCATTAGCAGTTATGAAGGTAACGAGAAGGTAAAGGACGCCAAGCTTTAAACCTATAGAATATAGTTTGAACAGCTGAAGATGAAGGAAGATGAAACTGTTGGAAAATACTTTCTGAGAGTAGAAGAAATGGTAAATGCAATGAAAGCACTTGGGGAAAAATTTGAGGAACCTTCTTTAGTTCAGAAAATCTTGAGATCTCTCCCAGATAGGTTCAACCCGAAGGTCTCTGCTATAGAAGAACTTAATGATCTAAAAACCTTGGATTTTGATCAACTTCTAGGAACATTGACTGCATATGAAATGAGACTAGTTAAAGATAAACCCACCTCTAGAGAATCATCATTTAAAGCAGACAAGAATGATGATTCTGAGCCCGATGAAATTGAAGCAAAATTTATGAAGAGACTGAAGAAGGGATCAGGCAAATACAAAGGTAAACTTCCTTTCAAATGTTTCAATTGTGGTAGGATAGGTCATTTTGCAAATAAATGTCCCCACAAAAGAAAGGATCAGACATGTGATGGTGACGAGAAGCACAAACACATAAATTTCTTTAAAGAGAATAAATTTAAGAGGAAAAGTCTTTGCGTAAACAATGATGATGATCCTTCAGATGATCATGATGACTTCATACTTATGGCCAAAGAGGATTATGATAATAAAATCACAGGAAGTGATGCTAATGAAGAAGAGGTTGTGGTTGACATGGAAGGAGAACTGATCAGTGCACTGAAAGAGATTGACAGACTAAGAATTAAGAAAAGAAAGCAAAGACAATTGCTAATACAGTTCGAGAAAGATAGTAAAGAACCTGATGAAGACCTTTTCCTACTAAAAGTGGAATTAGAAGAGGCAAAGAAAATCAAAGACATTCTGAAACGACAGTTATCAGAAAAGAAGGCAAGATGTGAAGCCCTAGAACAAGAAGTAGTGAAAACTAGGAAAGAGATGGAGAAGTTTCAAGCCTTGTATAATCAGAATCTGTCAAGTATCAAAGCGTCAGAAGGATTAGCCACCATTCTGAATCAGCAAAGGAATCCAAAGCTGAAAAACTAGTATGGGTTATGAAGAGGGATCAAGTAGTGGTAAGCCAAGAAACAAAGAACCCATCAAGTTTGTCAAATCTACAACCAATGACAACAACAAACCTGTAGAAACAAAGGAAGACAATCAGCTGCCCAGGACGAGTAAAGAAAAAGATGCCATGACTGAATCTATAGAACAAAGAAATAATGTGCTCCCTACTGAAAGACGTCATCAGCATGGAAGAAATCAATTTTCTCAAAGAAGACAACCATTTTCCAGGTACACAGAATTTTTCTATGGCTATTGTTTCTACTGTTCTAACTTTGGTCACAAAGATGTAAATTATTCCTTAAGACTTAGACATGAGCAATTAATATTTCAAAGGAATAAATACTTTCCACAACAAAGAATGATATAGCCAAGTAACAAACCTTCATAGATTGCAAATTTCCAAATTAAGTCTAGAGACATGCAACTAAGGAGGTCAAGAAATAATCAATAGTCAATGGGTAGACAACGTTGTAACAATAATTTTTACCTATTGAACAATGATATTGAATGCTACATCTATCATAACTATGAACATAAATCTGTTGACTGTCGATTAAGGAACTATGAACCAGATTTGAATTCCCCTGCTGAAAATGTCAAGGTTAGGAAGAAGAAAGAAAGTAACAAGTGTGGATTAGTGTTTTTAGCTCAAAGACAAACGAAACCTTGGTATATAGACAGTGGATGCTCCAAACATATGACGAGAGACAAAGGTAAGTTTTTATCTCTAAGTAAAATCAAATCAGAAAACATAACCTTTGGAAATGATGCTTTGGGAAAAATAAAGGGTAAAGGGATGGTGAGTTTAAGTAATGGAAAAGGAAAATCCCAAGATGTTATGCTTGTAGATGGGCTAAAACATAATCTTCTTAGTGTAAGTCAAATGTGTGATAGAGGATGTGAAGTGGTGTTTATGTACAAGGACAACAAGATAAAGTATACAAACTCAGGACAAGTGGTGGCCAAAGGCATAAGGACAAAAAATAATGTATATGTGTTGAAAGAAGATAGAGAAGAGTGTCATCTGAGAAAGAATGATTAAAGCTGGTTATGGAATAAGAGAATTGGACATTTAAACTTTGACCACTTAATCAACCTCAAAAAACTTGAGGCATTAAAAGATCTTCTGAGAATATCAAAGCCCCAAGATTCGATGTGCAAACCCTGCCAAGTAGGAAAGCTAACCAGGACACAGTTTAAGTCCAAGAGCTTTACTTCAATAGAGAAATCACTCCAACTAGTTCATATGGATTTATGTGGACCATCAAGACAGGAAGGCACAGGGAAAGAAAACTACTTCATGTTGATTATTGATGATTACTCCAAACTTACTTGGGTTGCATTTCTCAAGGAAAAAGATGAAGCATTTGAGAAGTTTAAAATCTTTAAGGCTTTAACTGAGAATTAAACAGGCAAGAGGTTAAAGGTAGTAAGATCAGACATAGGATGAGAATTTATGTCAAGTGATTTAAAGGAATTCTATGATAAGCATGGGATCAAGAGAGAATACACAATCCCAAGGACTCCTCAACAAAATGGAGTAGTTGAGAGGCAAAACACAACAGTGCAGGAAATGCCTAGGTCAATGATGAATGAGAAGAACATTGGTCAAACCTACTAGGTAGAAGCAATACACACAGCAGTCCATGTTCTTAACAAAGCCCACCTCATACCACAAAGTGACAAGACACCTTATGAAATATGGTATGGGAGACCTACTTCAATCAAACACTTCAAAGTCTTTGGGAGTAAATATTACATAAAAAATAATGATGAGAACCTTGGAAAATATGATGATAGGGATGATGAAGGTATCTTCTTAGGGTATGCTACACATAGTAAAGGATACAGATGCTATAATAAGAGGCTACATAAAATGGTTGACAGTATTGACATAAACGTTGATAAAGGAATCCCAGCAAGAGAGGTGTACAATAATGAGTCGTCTACAGAGGACACAACTAAAGTTGAAGATGAACAGGTCCAAGAATCAGAAAACGAAGACTTTGAATCAAATGAAGACATAAATACTCAGATAGATTCAAATCAACAGACAACTTCAAATTCCTCCTCTAGAATCACTCAAAAGAATCATCCTGCAAGTCAGATAATTGGTGAAAAAGACAAAGGTGTACAAACCAGGAGAAAGATAATTAAATACACCGAACAATCACATATAAATTTCATATCCTTGCTGGAACCCAAGAATTTTAATGAAGCTAGCAAAGATGATCATTGGGTTAAAGAAATGAATGATGAACTTGATCAGATTGAGAAAAACAATACGTGGGAGATGGTTCATAGACCTGAAGGTAAAAATATCATTGGTTCCAAAGGGATCTTTAAGAATAAGTTGAATGAGCAGGGACAAGTTGTCAGGAATAAAGCAAGATTGGTATGTAAAGGCTATGCTCAAATAGAAGG
The DNA here is from genome assembly GCA_032191745.1 of Picea mariana. Classification (NCBI taxonomy): domain Eukaryota; kingdom Viridiplantae; phylum Streptophyta; class Pinopsida; order Pinales; family Pinaceae; genus Picea; species Picea mariana. The sequence continues at coordinate 73,113 of JASDQU010106019.1, forward strand.
ACTGGATTTTGATGAAACATTTGTGCCCGTAGCAAGATTAGAAGCTATCATAATATTTCTTGCCTATGCTTGTCATAAAAAGTTTAAATTTTATCAAATGGATTTCAAGTCAGCTTTTCTAAATGGAGATTAAAATGAAGAAGTCTATATGGAACAACCAGAGGGTTTCGAACTATTTGATAACCCTGAATTAGTATGCAAGCTGAAGAAATATTTATATGGGTTAAAACAAGCCCCTCATGCCTGGTATCATAGACTAGATACATATCTCAAAGACAAAGGGTTCAAGAGAGGAACAATTGACAACAATCTATATATCAAAATAGAGGATAATGATTTGCTCATCATATTGGTCTATGTAGATGACATCATCTTCGGGTGTAATAAGGATTCATTGGTACAATGGTTTTCTTCTTTCATGGAGTCTAAGTTTGAAATGTCTATGATAGGTGAACTGGCATTTTTTCTTGGTCAACAAATTACTCAGAGGTCTGAAGGGATGTTCATTTCTCAAGAAAAATATCTAAGAGAAATGTTGAAAAGGTTTCAAATGGAGGATTCTAAACCTGTGGGTACACCAATGGTTACTGGATACAAATTAAGCAAGGATGATGACTCACCTGATGTTGATCAAAGTTCATATAGTTCAATGATAGGCAGCCTGTTGTACATCACAGGATCTCTCCCAGACATAATGCATGTTGTTGGAATGGTAGGAAGATATCAGTCTGCACCTAAATAGAGTCATCTACAAACTGTCAAAAGGATATTCAGGTATTTGAAAGAAACAATGACATATGGTCTGTGGTATCCCAAAAATCAGAATTTTCAGTTGACTGCCTATTCAGATGCAGATTGGGCAAACTGTGTTGATGAGAGAAAAAGCACCAATGGAGGAGCATTCTTCCTGTGTGACTCATTAGTAGCATGGCTTAGTAAAAAGAAAGGTTCCATTTATTTATCAACTAAAGAGGTAGAGTAGATTGTTGTTTCTACCTGTTGCACTCAGGTATTATGGATGATTTAGACACTTGCAGACTTGGAGGTAAAATATGTTGCACCAATCCTAATTCATTGATCTAAAATTGAAGAAGAATTGAAATGCTTGAAATTATTTGCAATGTAAATGTTATGTGTTTAAAGCAAAAGGATCAGTTTGCAACACATAGATTAAGGGATTACTTATGAAAAATACACATAGACAACAGCATAATCAATGAACATAAGCACATAAACACAACAATTGATAAAGGAGTTCACCCCTCTCTTGGGCTACATCTCCTGGTCCAGATTCCAATGGATCATTATTATTAATTTCTCAAAAGTGCTCAAAAACATGTCTTAAAATGCTCAAACTAACAAAATGACTGCTCCAATGGATTCAAAGCATCCAAAAACCCCTGTCTGGGCTCTTTCAGCACCTCAATCGGTCGAAAAACGAAGAAGTTAGGCCTTCTGGAAGTCTCCCTCTTCAAGCTTGTTGTCTCTACATCTACAAATTGCACCCTTGTTGTGTGAACCTGGCACACACGCAATATAAGGCATGAAAAACCAGCACTGGGTGCAACCTCTCCAATGGTGCAAACCATAGGACGATTAAGGGCGCGCCAGCCCCTAACCGCCTAGCACCTGGGTGTATGGGTCATAGGACCACGCACTTAAACGAATGGGGCTCCGTCCCATATCAAATGATAACATAACACTTGGCAGGGGTTATAACCATTGGAACCATATTATAAAACGTGCATGCGCCAATACATAACACATAACCATGGTCACATATATATGAAAGTGCACGACCAAAGGCTGGGCTAGGCCCGGCCCGGTCGCGGCCCAAAACCATACCAATAATCGACTTTATATTAAATCTGAAACACATATATGTCAAGGCATAAGCAGTAGCCCGATTGGTTATTGGAGTTTATGGAAGTGTTTGTGTGATGGGGAGGTCCGGGGGTTGAACCCCACGGACTCCATACATTTTAACAAACAACAATGACAACCACTACCAGGGTGCCACGTGGCAGCCCCTGATTGGGCCACGTGGCATCCAACCACTCGCTCGAAAAGTGCCATGTGTCGACTTCCCATTCGACCACATGCCATCCAATAATAAACTGCCACATCACCACATGTATGGTTGTACGACTCTGCCACACCATCCTGTATGGATTGTACAGACTGTACAGTGAGCATCAAAAAGTTTTGCCTGTTTGACTTAATGAACAGATTGCTATATCTCTCACTCCTGACATCCGTTTGAGACAAAACAAGTTGCGTTGGGTTTGAAACGACGAGGCCTACGCTCTCGTCCGGTTTGAAGCGATTCCGAGAACTTTGAATTTTTGAGCAAAATTTGATCCCTTGATCACACCTCCCCATTGGGAAGCTTTTGGACCTCCAAAAGACTATTTTCAGTCTATGTGAAGATGAGGGTAAAGTTCCCTCACCCTTCCAACCTCAATCCACTTGGCCTTGCTTGGATTCATCCCTTTAAGACCAACTCGAAGATACTCCACATTTCCTCGTTTTGAAGTTCG
>JASDQU010106019.1:87481-104937 GCA_032191745.1 Picea mariana
ATGAGTCTTGGATTCCCACCATATAAGTGTTGCACTATCCAATCTTAACGAAGAAAGCTGAATTTTGGTTTCATCATTTTGAATTTTCTGTATTCTACAATATACTTCAATTTGGCGTATCCAATTATCTAACTTCTTAGCATTAACTTCTCCATTGTATATTGGCAATTCAAATTTTATATCAATCTTTAATGAAGGAATTTGCGAAGGAGTTTTACCATGCCCCTTTGGAGAATTTGAAAGAGGTCTCGAACTGATAGAAGAATAATAAGAAGATGATGATAATGATGGAGGAGAGGGTGGTGGAGAAGCACCATTCCCTCCATTTCCGTCTGGAGTTTTGTCACCACTTCCTCCCTTATGATTTGAAGGGTTGGAGCCTTCACCTTGCGAAAATATGTTCCTTTCCATCAATATCTTCATCATCTCTCTCATCTCCATGATAGCCTTTCTGAGATCTTCATCTTCGGTAGGAACACGTTCATGACTTTCTGCATGAGCCATGCTTGGTGAATGTCTCCCTGAAACTTGCAGTGAATGAATATGATTCCTCCTTGTCAGATGAGAACTTGGCTCCACAAGTTGACCTTCTCCTCTTGTGAGTTTCAACCTTGTGAGCATCAGAAACAAAACTTGCAAACAATCAAGTCTTCAAAAACCAGTGCTCTGATACCAACTTGATCTAAAATTGAAGAAGACTTGAAATACTTGAAATTATTTGCAATGTAAATGTTATGTGTTTAAAGAAAAAGGATCAGTTTGCAACACATAGATTAAGGGATTAATTATGAAAAATACACATAGACAATAGCATAATCAATGAACATAAGCACATAAACACAACAATTCATAAAGGAGTTCACCCCTCTCTTGGGCTACATCTCCTAGTCCAGCTTCCAATGGATCATTATTATTAATTGCTCAAAAGTTGTCAAAAACATGTCTTACAATGCTCAAACTGAAAAATCGACTACTCCAATGGCTTTAGAGCGTCCAAAAACCCCTGTCTGGGCTCTTTTGGCACCTCAATCGGTCGAAAAACGAAGAAGTTAGGCCTCCTGGAAGTCTCCCTCTTCAAGCTTGTTGTCTCTGCATCTACAAATTGCACCCTTGTTGTGTGAACCTGGCACACACGCAATATAAGGCGTGAAAACCCAGCACCGGGTGCAACTGCGCCAACAGTGAAAACCATAGGACGGTTAAGGGCGCGCCAGCCCCTAACCGCCTAGCACCTGGGCGTATGGGTCATAGGACCACACGCTTAAATGAATGGGGATCCGTCCCATATCAAATGATAACATAACACTTGGCGGGGGTTATAACCATTGGAACCATATTATAAAACGCGCACACACCAATACATAACACATAACCGTGGTCACATATATATGAAAGCGCGTGACCAAGGACTGGGCTAGGCCCGGCCCGGTCGTGGCCCAAAACCATACCAATAATCAACTTTATATTAAATCTGAAACACATATATGTCAAGGCATAAGCGGTAGCCTGATTGGTTATTTGATTTTGTGGAAGTGTTTGTGCGGTGGGGAGGTCCGGGGGTCGAACCCCACGGACTCCATACATTTTAACAAACAACAACGACAACCACTACCGGGGTGCCACGTGGCAGCCCTTGATTCGGCCACGTGGCATCCAACCACTCACTCGAATAGTGCCACGTGTCGACTTCCCATTTGACCACCTGTCATCCAATAATAAACTGCCACATCACCACATGTACGGTCATACGGCTCTGCCACGTCAGCCTGTACGGACTGTACAGTCAACATCAAATTTTTTTGCCTATTTGTCTTAATGAACAGATCGCTATATCTCTCGCTCCCGACGTTCGTTTGAGACGAAACGAGTTGTGTTGGGTTCGAAACGACAAGGCCTACGCTCTTGTCCAGTTTGAAGCAATTCCGATCACTTTGAATTTTTGAGCAAAATTTGATCCCCTGATCATTCATTGTGATAACACTAGTGCCATCAGTGTGTCTAATAATCATGTATTCCACTCCAAGACCAAGCATATTCCCATAAAATACCATTTTCTGAGAGAGTAGGTCACCAATCAGGTTTTGCAGGTCCATTACATTCCAACCACAAAACAAATTGCAGACATCTTTACTAAACCCCTAGTCAAGACACCATTTGAATATCTTCGCAAAAAGTTGGGTGTCATCCTGTCTCACACCTAAAAGAGTCATTCATGTTAGGGGGAGTTTTGTATTGATTGAATATCTAATACCTCCTAAAAATACTGCAACGGCTCAGAGGAAGCATGTTTTCTTTGACATTGATGTCAAAGGGGGAGAAAAAGGAGTGGTCTGAACCGAATGCTACAGTTGGAGGTCCAAACAGATTAGTGCAATCATTTAGGGTTTCCATCAATTCCAAAGGGGAAGATTATTGGCATGTTTACAGGAAGGTGTGCTTGTCATTGATGGCAAGATCAAAGTATGCAGCGATAGAAAAATAGGGACAACGTAAGCTCAGAAGAGATAGTGCAGAGGTGCATGAAGAGTGCAAGAGTGTGCTTGTTTGTTTGATGGAAAACAAGAAGGTAAGATCAACAACGTAGGGATAATTGCATGGAAAGATCAGAAGCGTAAACTCCATTTCATAGTTTCAGATACCGGGCATTGGAGGAGTCAAGGAAGCAACTCACGACAAGAATGCCAAAATGGTGAAATGCGAAACACCAGAATACGTTGATCCGACTCCATTTTGGCGTTTTGGATACCAAGAGATTGAGAAGTCAAGAGGCGAGACTCTTCAACACAGGAGTCCCGTAGTTGCGAAATCCGGAATCCCGAAATCCTGAAAGAGGCACATCAACAAGATTTTTGCAGACCGAGAAATAACTCCATTTCAGAGTCTCGGATACCGGGAGTTGAAGTGTCGAAACACTTCACCACAGGAGTGCCAAAATGCCAAAACGGAAAAATGCGAAACGCTGAAATCCTGAAATAGGCACATAAAAAAAGAGTTTCGCAGATCAGGAAATAACTCCATTTCGGAGTTTCGGATACCAGAAGTTGGAAGAGTCAAGACTCTTCATCATAAGGAGTCCCGAAATCGCGAAATGAGAAACGCCAAAATCCCGAAAGAAGGAGTATAGTTTCGGATACCAGGAGTTGGAAGAGTCAAGACTCTTCATCATCAGGAGTCTCGAAATCGCAAAATGTGAAATGCTAAAATCCTGAAAGCAGCAAAACAGTGTCGGATACCAGGAGATGGAGGAATCAAAACCCGAGACTCTTCATCCTAATAGTCTTGAAGTGACGAAACGTGAAATTGTGAAATGAAGTTTTTGAGTAAGGATGTGGTCATAGTCGGTGGTCACATCGTCGAAGAGTTGTAGAGAAGAGCTCAAAGAGTTAAGATCCTTTTTCGAAGTTTCGGAGATTGCGACTTGGAGAGTCAAGATGCCTCACAAAAGGATTGCTGAAATGCCGAAATGCGAAACACGTTTTGGCTCAGCCTGTGGTCACAACCATTGGTCACATCGGCAGAAGATGGAGGAAGGATCTAGTGAAACCAAGCTCAATTTCAGAGTTTTGGGGATCAATACGTGAAGCGTAAAGAAACCTTAACCATAGGAATCCCGAAATGCCAAAATGTGAAACGACGAATTAAACGCAAGACCCTACGAACTCCATCCAACGGTGCAGGTGAACTTGAATATGATCAGAGGGCTACTATTTCACTTCACAGTGTAACTGCTAGAAATGACTGATGGTTTCTGCTAGAGGACTTGAAGAGGCCTCAGTATGATCACCAGAGAAGATGAAGAGGCTCGAGGCATCTTCCAGTGATTTAAGACTATTCTTAGAGGTGATTGACAGATGGATGAGCGTTGAAGCCTATAACTATAATAGAGAGGATTAGTTCGACTATGATAGAGAATACGAAGAGTCTCAACTGCCAGACAGGATGAGAAATCTCAGCATAACACCCAGTGATGTTGGACACGTGGGTTGAACCGCTAGAGAAGATGAATAGTTGCAATGACGATCAGGTAGAGTACTCAACATGAGGAGAATGAAGAATGGGTAGAGCAGGTGCAGGTTGGAGTAGAAAAGTTGTGGCAGAGGGAAGTGCGAGAAAACACCCCGATGTGGAGAACAGTGGCAGGGTGAGAGCATCCAGAAGCTTGGCACATATTCCATGCACAAGGAGAACATAGACTATAAGAATGCAGAACAAAGAAGAGATCAATGTGGTTTTTGTTGGGTGTGATTGAGGTGTGAAGAAGGATCAGAGCGGAGAAACAAAAATGCATAGAAGGGGAATGGTGCATTGAAGGGACATGTCATAGAGAGCATAAAAGGAAAAAGAACAGAAAGCACAAGGAGTGTGTAGAAGACACTGATGCAGACAGAGCAATGCAGTGTAGCAGAATAGTGATGAGACCGGTAAGACATTGAAGAACTTTATATCGCTGTGATAATTCTTAATAGCAAAGATTTATATTTCAGGGTGGTAGGGAGATGCTAGGGAGGGTTGTTGTCCTCAGAGGTTCAAGTGGGTGCTTGAACACAGGGAGTTGTATCTTCCTTCTAGTTGGTGCTAGAGAAACTAGGGAGTTGGTGCTAGAGAATCCAGAGAGTTGGTGATCTCGGCAAGTAGCATCTTTCAAAACAGAGTTTGTAGCCTCATTATGAGTGGGTGCTCATATGCATGATAATGTAAAGNTGGGTGCTTGAACACAGGGAGTTGTATCTTCCTTCTAGTTGGTGCTAGAGAAACTAGGGAGTTGGTGCTAGAGAATCCAGAGAGTTGGTGATCTCGGCAAGTAGCATCTTTCAAAAAAGAGGTTGTAGCCTCATTATGAGTGGGTGCTCATATGCATGATAATGTAAAGAATGTAAATATTACTTATCATATAAAGAAGAAGAGGTTTTTACCCTGTATGGGTTTCCTCAGGGAATATCTGTCTCTATGTATCTCATATGTGTGACTAATGTTGAATGTTCTATTGCTTAACTCCCTGCATTATTGTGACTGTCATTAAATGTTGTGTAAAGAGTTTAAAATAAGCATAATTGTTTAAGCACAGTAACAACTGATTCACCCCCCCCCCTCTCAGTTGTCCAACATATAAATCCCCCCTATTCATCCTCCATTTTCTCTTTCAGGGCCAACCAGATCATTTCCATTATTTGTTGCCTTTTAGGATACTTCTCAAATGAATGAGTAGATGATCCTATTTTAGGTTTCTAATCCATTTTTTCCACAGGATAAAGAGCCACAATTCAATTTGATTTCAATAAGTTTCTAGGTGATAACATACAATACCAACTTTTTAGGTTTTCAACAGAAGGAATGTTCAAATACTCCTCAGTCCTAGTATATTTTTTCTTGTTTTTTTTTCTTCAGTCAGACAAGTTTCCATGTGCTTTTCAGAAATTAGACCAGGAAGGAAACCCACAGTCAGTGACCTCATGGACCTCATTGGTGAGGAAAGATTCAACTGATTTCAACTTCAAGGATTTGACAGACCAGTGTTATCATCTAGTTGTTTGCATGCTGAACAACAACACAAAGTCAAGGACCAATGAAGAAATTTAAAGAATCCTTCACTGTTGGACAACTGAGAGGGGGGGGGGGTGAATCAATTGTAACCTTGCTTAAACAATAATACTTATTTTAAACTCTTTCCAGATCACTTAATGACAATCATAATAATGAAGGGAAGTAAGCAACAGACCATTCAGCATCATTCACACATATGAGATACACAGAGACAAATATTTCATGAGGAAACCCATAAAGGGTAAAAACCTCTTCTTCTTTATATGATAAGTAATCTGTACATTCTTTACATTATCATACATATGAGAACCAAATCATAATGAGGCTACAACGTCTATTATGCAAGTTGCTACTTGTCGAGAGAACAAACTCTCTGGATTCTCTAGCACCAAGTAGAAGGAAGCACCAACTCCCTGGTTTCTCTAGCACCCACTAGAAGGAAGAACCAACTCCCTAAGTGTTCCAACACCAACTGGATGAAAGAACCAACTTCCAGTCACACAGGCACAAACCTGTATAACAGAGAACAATAATTCTCCCTTGCACTACCCTGCCACCCTGGTTTCTCTGGTTGCAACTAGATGGAAGCTACAACTCCCTTTGTTCAAGCACCCACTTGAAACTCTAAGGACAATAGTTCTCCCTAGCACCTCCCTACCACCCTGAAATATAAATCTTTTCTATTATGACTTATTACAGTGATATAAAGTTCTTCAATGGATTACTGGTCTCATCACTATTCTGCTACAGTGCGCTGCTCTATCTGCATCAGTGTCTTCTTCACACTCCTTGTGCTTTCTGTTCCTTTTCCTTTTATGCTCTCTGCTCCATGTCCCTTGAATGCACCATTCCACTTCTATACATTTATGCTTCTTTGCTCTGCCTCCTTCTTCACACCTCAAACACACTCAACAACCCCCCATTTCTTCTTTGTTCAACAATCTTATACTCTCTATGCACCTTCTGGATGCCATATGCTTCTTGCTCTTGCATGCTTTACCGACCCGATCTAATCCACATCGGGGTGTTTTCTCCACTTCACTCTTCCACAGCTATCTCGTCTCCTATGTTCCATGTTGTCTCTCTCTATTCTGCATCTCTTGCTCATTCTGAGTGCTATGCCTGATCATCATGGTAACTCTTCAGCTTCTCTGCTGGTTTCCCCTACGCATCCATCATCACTGGGTGTTATCTCAAGATTCCTCAGCCTCTCTGGTAGTTGAGACTCTTCGTCTTCTCTGTCATAGACGAGCTCATCCTATGGCAGAAACCATCATTTGTTTCTAGCAGTTACACTATGAAGTGCAATAGTGGCCCTCCGATCTTATTCAAATTCATCTGCACCGTTGAATTGACTTCATTAAATCTTGCACTCATTTCACCATTTTACACTTTGGCATTTTGGGATCCCCATGGTGAAGATTTAGTTACTCTCCATATCCCGATCCCTGAAACTCCAAAATGGACCTTGCCGCTTCGAGTTCTCTTCTACAGTTCTTCGACGATGTGACCACCGAAATATGACCCCTCTCCAATCACACTAGCGCTTCAATATCTAAATCAATGGTCCTCGATCCGTGGTGATCGGACGACTATCCTCAGCCCCGAGACTTCAGCCTTCGGTACTTTGGGGGAGTGATGGAGTTAAAACTCCTGAAGAAAAAACTCACGGAGTGAGGTCAGTCTTGCGTCACTCGATGATGTGTCATGACCAGAGTGGCTATCACGTGTCAGTCAGAATTGTGATTTCCAGTGGCCTGAAATGCCTAATCAACTCGACACTTGTCGTTGTCTGATCATGCCACGTGTCAGTCTTCCACCTGTCCTTTATGATGTGGTTTTCCACATTATCCTCCTAGATCTATCGGCCCAAATCACTTCGTGATTTCACATATCGCGATTTCGGCATTCTTGATGTGAATGTTCTCGACACTTCCAAGTCCCGGTCTGCGAAGCTTCGAAATGAAGTCAGATTGGATTTTCGCACTTCGCAACTTTGGGAATCCTGTGATGAGGAGTCTCGACACTTGACTCCTCCATCTCCTGGTATCTCAAACTATCTCATGCTTTCGGGATTTCAGGGTTTCTCATTTCACGATTCCGGGACTCTTGTGGTGAAGTGTTTTGACACTTCAAATCCAGGTATCCAAAATTGTCTCCTGCTTTCGGGATTTTGGTGTTTCACATTTCACGATACCGGGACTCCTGTGGTGAAGTGTTTTGACACTTCAACTCCCGATATCCAGAACTGTCTCCTGTTTTTGGGATTTCGGTGTTTCACATTTCGTCGTTTCGGCATTTTGGCACTACTATGGTGAAGTGTTTCGACACTTAAACTCCCGGTATCTGGAAATCCGAAATGGAGTTATTTCCTGGTCTGTAAAATTCTTGTTGATGTGCCTCTTTTGGGATTTCAGGATTCCAGATTTTGCAACTCTGGGACTCCTGTTTTGAATAGTCTCAACTCTTAACTACTCAATCTCCCGGTATCCGAAACTACGAAATGGATTTTACGCTTCTGATATTTCCATGCAATTATCCCTGCGCTGTTGATCTTCCTTGCCTTCCTATTTTCCATCAAATAAACAATCACACTCTTGCACTCTTACTCTTCGTGCACCTCTGCACTATCTCTTCCGAGCTTACGTTGTCCTTGTTTTTCCATCGCTGCATACTCTGATCTTGCCATCAATGACAAGAACATCTTCCTGAAAACATGTCAACAATCTCTCCCTTTGGCATTGATGGAAACCCTGAATGACTGCACTAATCTCCCATCATATGTTTGGAGCATCCACTATCTATATACCAAGGGTTCATTTTTCTTTGAGATGACAACACTAATCCACACTTGTCACTTTCTTTCTTCTTCCACACCTTCACATTTTCAGCAGGGGAATTCAAATCTGGTTCACAGTTCCTTAATCGACAGTCAACAGATTTATGTCCATAGTTATGACAGATGTAGCATTCAATCTCATTGTTCAATATGTCAAAATTATTGTTGCAGCATTGTCTGCTTCTTGACTGTTGATTATTTCTTGACCTCCTTAGTTGCATGTCTCTAAACTTAATTTGGCAATTTGCAATCTGTGAAGGTTTGTTACTTGGATGTATCATTCTTTGTTATGGCAAGTATTTGTTCCTTTGAAATCTTAATTTCTCATGTCTAATTCGTAAGGAACAATTTACAGCTTTGTAACCAAAGTTAGAACAGTAGAAACAGTAGCCATAGAAAAATTCTTTGTACCTGGAAAATGGTTGTCTTCTTTGAGAAAATCGATTTCTTCCATGCTAACGACGTCTTTCAGCAAGGAGCGCACTATTTCTTTATTCTACAGATTTAGTCCTGGCACCTTTTTCTTTATGTGTCCTGGGCGGCTAGTTGTCTTCCTTTGTTTCTACAGGTCTGTTGTTTTCATTGGTTGTAGATTTGACAAAATTGATGGGTTCTTCATTTCTTGGCTTACCACTACTTGATCCCTCTTCATAACCCAAACCAGTTTTCATATTTGGATTCCTTTGCTAATTCAAAATGGTGGATAATCCTATCGAGGCTTTGATACTTGACAGATTCTGATTATACAAGGCTTGAAACTTCTCCATCTCTTTCCTAGTTTTTACTACTTCTTGTTCTAAGGCTTCACAACTTGCCTTCTTTTCTGATAACTGTCGTTTCAGAATGTCTTCGAGTTTCTTTGCCTCTTCTAATTCCACTTTTAATAGGACAAGGTCTTCATCATGTTCTTTACTATCTTTCTCGAACTTTATCGGCAACTGTCTTTTCTTTCTGTTCTTAATTCTTAGTCTGTCAATCTCTTCCAGTGCACTGATCAGTTCTCCTTCCATGTCAACCACAACTTCTTCTTCATTAGCATCACTTCCTGTGTTGTTATTATCATAATCCGGTTTGTCCATAAGTATGAATTCATTTAGTTTATCTTCAATAGAGGAGTCATTGTCTTCATCATATGAAGGATCATCATCATTGTTTACGCAAAGACTTTTCTTCTTAAATTTATTCTCTTTAAAGAAATTTTTGTGTTTGTACTTCTCATCATCACATGTATGATCCTTTCCTTTGTGGGGACATTTATTTTCAAAATGACCTATCCTACAACAGTTGAAACATTTGAAAGGAAGTTTACCTTTGTATTTTCCCGATCCCTTCTTCAGTCTCTTCACAAATTTTTCTTCAATTTCATCGGGCTCATAATCCTCATTCTTGTGTGCTTTAAATAATGCTTCTCTGGAGATGGGTTTATCTTTAACTATTCTCATTTCATACACAGTCAATGTTCCCAGAAGTTGATCAAACTCCAAGGTTTTTAGATCATTAAGTTCTTCTATAGCAGAGACCTTCGGGTTGAACCTAGCTGGGAGAGATCTCGAGATTTTTTGAACTAAAGAAGGTTCCTCAATTTTTTCACCAAGTGCTTTCATTGCATTTACCATTTCTTCTACTCTCAGAAAGTATTTTCCAACAATTTCATCTTCCTTCATATTCAGTTGTTCAAACTGTATTCTGTAGGTTTGAAGCTTGGCATCCTTTACCTTCTCATTACCTTCATAATTTCTAATGAGTTTGTCCCACATTTCTTTGGCAGTTCGTAGGTGCATAACTTTTTTGAATTCTGCTTCTGCAAGCCCACTCAAGATAGCATTCATAGACTTAGCATTGAAGCTAAATTCTAGCTTGTCATCCTTATTAGCTAGTACAAATGGCTTTACATAACTAGTATCTACCACATCCCAGACATCTGCTCCTAAAGCCATTATGTAGGTTCTCATTCTCACTTTCCAGAAATAAAAGGTTGTTCCATTGAACAGAGGGGCCTTATTGGTTGAATTTCCTTAACGGCTTGACATGTTTAAGCTCTAGTATCTACCCTTAGATAAAAGGGGTTGGTTCTGATACCAATTGTTGGACAACTGAGAGTGGGGGGGGTGAATTAGTTGTAACCTTGCTTAAACAATAATACTTATTTTAAACTCTTTCCAGATCACTTAATGACAATCACAATAATGCAGGGAAGTAAGCAATAGACCATTCAACATCATTCACACATATGAGATACACAAGGACATACATTTCCTGAGGAAACCCATAAAGGGTAAGAACCTCTTCTTCTTTATATGATAAGTAATCTGTACATTCTTTACATTATCATACATATGAGAACCAACTCATAATGAGGCTACAACCTCTGTTATGCAAGTTGCTACTTGCTGAGAGCACCAACTCTCTGGATTCTCTAGCACCAACTAGAAAGAAGCACCAACTCTCTGGTTTCTCTAGCACCCACTATAAGGAAGCACCAACTCCCTAAGTGTTCCAGGACCAAATGGATGGAAGCACCAACTTCCAGTCACACAGGCACCAACCTGTATAACAGAGAACAACAGTTCTCCCTTGCTCCACCTTGCCACCCTGGTTTCTTTGGCTACAACCAGATGGAAGCTACAACTCCCTTTGTTCAAGCACCCACTTGAACCTCGGAGGACAACAGTCCTCCCTAGCACCTCCATACCAACCTAAAATATAAATATTTTCTATTATGACTTACAGCAGTGATATAAAGTTCTTAAATGGCTTACCAGTCTCATCACTGTTCTACTACACTGCGCTGCCCTGTTTGCATCAATGTCTTCTGCACACTCCTTGCGCTTTCTGTTCTTTTTTCTTTTATGCTCTTTGCGCCATGTCCCTTCAATTCACCGTTCCCCTTCTTTACATTTCTTTTGCTTCGCTCTGCCTCCTTGTTTACACCTCAATCACACTCAACAACCCCCCATTTCTTCTTTTTTCAGCATTCTTATACTCTCTATGCACCTTCTGCATGTCATTTGCTTGTTGCTATTGCATGCTTTACCACCCCAATCTCATCCACATCAGGGTGTTTTCTCCACTTCACTCTTCCATAGCTATCTCGTCTCCTATGTGCCATGTTGTCTCTCTCTATTCTGCATCTCCTACTCATTTTGAGTGCTCTGCCTGATCATCATGGTAAATCTTCATATTCTCTACCAATTTCCCTTATGCATCCATCATCACTGGGTGTTATCTCGAGATTACTTAGCTTCTCTGGCAGTTGAGACTCTTCATCTTCTCTGTCATAGACGATCTTGTCCTCTAGAAGAAACCATCATTTGTTTGTAGCAGTTACACTGTGAAGTGTAACAGTGGCCCTCTGATCTTATTCAAATTCATCTGCATCGTTGAATTGACTTCATTGAATCTTGCGTTCATTTCTCCATTTCGTACTTTGGCATTTCGGGATCCCTGTGGTGAATATTTTGTTACTCAACATGTCCTAATCCCCGAAAATCTAAAATGGAGCTTGATTCTTTGAGTTCTCTTCTACAGTTCTTCGACGATGTGACCACTGGAATATGACCCCTCTCCAATCACACAAGCACTTCGATCTCCAAATCAACGGTCCTCGATTCGTGGTGATCAGATGACTATCCTCTGCCCCAGGACTTCAGCCTTCGGAACTTTGGGGGAGTGATGGAGTTAAAACTCCCAAAGAAAAAACTCTCAGAGTGAGTTTAGTCTTGTTTCACTCGTTGATGTGTCGTGACCAGAGTGGCTGTCACGTGTCACTCAAAATTGTGATTTCCAGTGGCCTAAAATGCCTAATCAACTCAACACTTGTCGTTGTCTGACCGTGCCACGTGTCATGGTCTTCCACCTATCCTTTATGACGTGGTCTGCCACATTCTCCTCCTAGATCTATCAACCTAGATCACTTCCTGATTTCGCATATCACGATTTCAGCATTCTTGATATGAATGTTCTTGACACTTCCAAGTCTCGGTCTGCGAAATTTCGAAATGAAGTCAGATCATCTTTTCATATTTTTTCACTTCGCAACTTCGGGACTCCTGTGATGAGGAGTCTCGACACTTGACTCCTCCATATTCCGATATCTAAAACTGTCTTCTTCTTTCTGGATTTCGGGGTTTCGCATTTCACGATTCTGAGACTCCTGTGGTGAAGTGTTTTGACACTTCAACTCCCTTTATCCAGAACTATCTCCTTCTTTCGGGATTTCTACGTTTCACATTTCACGATACCGGGACTCTTGTGGTGAAGTGTTTTGACACTTCAACTCCCGGTATCCAGAACTGTCTCCTTCTTTCGGGATTTCATCGTTTCGCATTTCGTCATTTTGACATTTCGACACTCCTGTGGTGAAGTGTTTTGACACTTCAGCTCCCAGTATCTGAGACTCTGAAATGGAGTTATTTCCTGGTCTGTAAAACTCTTGTTGATGTGCCTCTTTCGGGATTTCAGGATTTCGAATTTCGCAACTTTGGGACTCCTGTGTTGAAGAGTCTCAACTCTTGATTTCTCAATCTCCCAGTATCCGAAACTTCAAAATGGAGTTTACGCTTCTGATATTTCCATGCAATTATCCCTGCGCTGTTGATCTTCCTTGCCTACTTGTTTGCTATCAAATAAACAAGCACACTCTTGCACTCTTACTCTTCATGCACCTCTTCACTATCTCTTCTGAGCTTACGTTGTCCCTATTTTTCCATCACTGAATACTCTAATCTTTCCATCAATGACAAGAACATCTTCTTGAAAACATGCCAACATTCACCTCTATGACCTAGCTAAGACAAGGAATTGATATTTATACCAAAACCACATAGAGATAAGAGTGTATGGATGTAAGCTGCCACCTTACAAATTGTTTAAATACCTCTGTGTGAGGATATTTTCACTAGAATACATAATACAGATGGTGAACTCGTATGAAATCCATTTTGTTGCAGTAAAAAAGAAACAACATCTAAGGATCAAAACTCAGATTGTCCCTATCATTTGCAACAATAGATCAGTAGGATAAGAGGTAGATAACCTCTTGAAACATATGGGTTTCACTCAGAGTTTCACATGGTATTATAACATATTTGGTGTCATTTCAGAGCTCAAAGTAAAAAAAAGGAGCACTCCTTATGCTAACACATAGAATCCAGAAGTGAAGAAGTATATGAACCAAACATAATGGAAAGAAAACACATTTATAGAAATAGAGGAACAACCTGCCCCTGTCACTGCTTCACATACTAACACCCCTCAAATGAAAACAAAAACAAGAGCAAGAAAGGAGGTTTCCCCTTCAGTCACAGAGGTATCAGTTGAATAATTCCAGGTTTACCGAAAAAGAGCCAAAACTAGTCATGCACTGGACTTACTCAAAGAAGGAGAAATGCAGTCAGATTGGCTTTTCGCACTTCGCAACTTTGGGAATCCTATGATGAGGAGTCTCGACACTTGACTCCTCCATCTCCTGGTATCTCAAACTATCTCATGCTTTCGGGATTTCAGGGTTTCGCATTTCACGATTCTGGGACTCCCATGGTGAAGTGTTTTTACACTTCAAATCCCGGTATCCAAAATTGTCTCCTGCTTTCGGGATTTTGGTGTTTCACATTTCACGATACCGAGACTTCTGTGGTGAAGTGTTTTGACACTTCAACTCCCGATATCCAGAACTGTCTCCTGTTTTTGGGATTTCGGTGTTTCACATTTCATCGTTTCGGCATTTTGGCACTATTGTGGTGAAGTGTTTTGACACTTCAACTCTCGGTATCTGGAACTCCGAAATGGAGTTATTTCCTGGTCTGTAAAATTCTTGTTGATGTGCCTCTTTTGGGATTTCAGGATTCCATATTTTGCAACTCTGGGACTCCTGTGTTTAAGAGTCTCAACTCTTAACTACTCAATCTCCCGGTATCCGAAACTACGAAATGGAGTTTACGCTTCTGACATTTCCATGCAATTATACCTGCGCTGTTGATCTTCCTTGCCTTCCTATTTTCCATCAAATAAAAAATCACACTCTTGCACTCTTACTCTTCGTTCACCTCTGCACTATCTCTTCCAAGCTTACGCTGTCCCTGTTTTTCCATCGCTGCATACTCTGATCTTGCCATCAATGACAAGAACATATTCCTGAAAACATGTCAGCAATCTCCCCCTTTGGCATTGATGGAAACCCTGAATGACTGCACTAATCTGTTTGGACCACTCCTTTTCTCCCACTCATTGTTTCTTTTAAATACCTTAATATCCTTTTGACAGCTTTCAAATGAATTTGTTTAGGTGCAGACTGATATCTTCCTACCATTCCAACAACATGCATTATGTCTGGGCGAGATGCTGTGATGTAAAAAAGGCTATCTATCATTGACCTATATGAACTTTGATCAACATCAAGTGATTCATCATCCTTGCTTAAATTGCATCCAGTAACCATAGGTGTACCCACAGGTTTAGAATCTTCCATTTGAAACCTTTTCAACATTTCTCTTAGATATTTTTCTTGAGAAATGAACATCCCTTTAGACCTCTGTGTAATTTGCAAACCAAGAAAAAATTACAGTTCACCTATCATAGACATTTCAAACTCATACTCCATGGCAGAAGCAAACCATTGTACCAATTGATCCTGATTACATCCGAAGATGATGTCATCCACATAGACCAACACAATAAGAAAATCATTACCCTCTGTTTTGAAATATAGATTGTTGTCTACTGTTCCTCTCTTGAACCATTTGTCTTTGAGATACGTATCCAGTCTATGATACCAGGCATGAGGGGCCTGTTTTAACCCATATAAATCTTTCTTCAGCTTGCATACTAAGTTAGGATTATCAGACAGTTCGAAACCCTTTGGTTGTTCCATATAGACTTCTTCACTTAAATCTCCATTTAGAAAAGTTGTCTTGACATCCATTTGATAGACTTTAAACCTTGTATGACAAGCATAGGCAAGAAACATTCTGATAGCTTCTAATCTTGCTCCGGGCACAAATGTTTCATCAAAATCTAGTCCTTCTATCTGAGCATACCCTTTACAGACTAATCTTGCTTTGTTCCTGACAGCTTGTCCCTGCTCATTCAATTTATTCTTAAAGATCCATTTGGAGCAAATGACATTTTTACCTTCAGGTCTATGAACCATCTCCCACATATTGTTTTTCTCAATCTGATCAAGTTCAACATTCATTGCTTTAAACCAATGGTCATCTTTGATAGCTTCATTAAAATTCTTAGGTTCCAGCATGGATATGAAAGCTATATGTGATTGTTCGGTGTTTTTGATTAGATTTCTCCTGGTTTGTACACCTTTGTCTTTTTCACAAATTATCTGACTTGCAGGATGATTCTTTTGAGTGATTCTGGAGGAGGAATTTGAAGTTGTCTGCTGATTTGAGTCTGTTTGAGTATCTGTGTCTTCATCTGATTTAGAGTCTTCATTTTATGATTCTTGGACCTGTTCATATTCAGCTTTAGTTGTGTCTTCTGTAGAGGACTCATTACCATACACCTCTCTGGCTGGGATTCCCTCATCAACTTTTACGTCAATACAATCAACCGTTTTATGCAGCCTCTTATTATACCATATGTATCCTTTGTTGTTTGTAGCATACCCTAAGAAGATACCTTCATCATCCCTATCATCATATTTTCCAAGGTTCTCATCATTATTCTTTATGTAACATTTACTCCCAAAGACTTTGAAGTGTTTAATTGAAGCAGGTCTCCCATACCATAGTTCATAAGGTGTCTTGTCACTTTGTGGTCTGAGGTGGGATTTGTTAAGCACATGGACTGTTGTGTGTATTTCTTCTACCCAGTAGGTTTGACCAATGTTATTCTCATTCACCATTAACCTGGCCATTTCCTACACTGTTATGTTTTACCTCTCAACTACTACATTTTGTTGTGGAGTTCTTGGGATAGTGTATTCTCTCTTGATCCCATGCTTATCACAAAATTCCTTGAAGTCACTTGACATAAAAGCTACTCCTCAGTCTGATATTATTGCCTTTAACCTCTTGCCTATTTGAGTCTCAGTTAAATCCTTAAATATTTTAAACTTCTCAAAAGCTTCAGCTTTTTCCTTGAGAAAGGCAACCCAAGTAAGTCTAGAGTAATCATCAATAATCAACATGAAGTATTTTTCTTTCCCTGTGCCTTCCTATCTTGATGGTCCACATAAATTCATATGAACTAGTTGGAGTGGTTTCTCTGTTGAAGTAAATCTCTTGGACTTAAACTGTGTCCTGTTTAGCTTTCCTACTTGGCAGGGTCTACACATTGAATCTTGGGGCTTTGATATTCTTGGAAGATCTTTTACTGCCTTGAGATTTTTGAGTTTGATTAAGTGGTCAAAGATTAGATGTCCAAGTCTCCTATGCCATAACCATCTTTCATCACGTTTTCTTAGATGACACTCTTCTCTATTTTCTTTCAGCACATGTACATTATTTTTTGTCCTTGTGCCTTTGGCCACCACTTTTCTTGAGTTTATAGACTTTATCTTGCAGTCCTTAGACGTGAACACCACTTCACATCCTCTGTCACATATTTGACTTACACAGAGAAGATTATGTTTCAGCCCATCTACAAGTAGAACATCTTGGGCTTTTCCTTTTCCATTACTTAAACTCACCATCCCTTTACCCTTTATTTTACCTGGAGCATCATTTCCAAATGTTACGTTTCTTGATTTTCTTTCACTTGGAGATAGAAAATTACCTTTGTCTCCCATCATATGTTTGGAGCATCCACTATCTATATACCAAGGGTTCGTTTTTCTTTGAGCTGACAACACTAATCCACACTTGTCACTTTCTTTCTTCTTCCACACCTTCACATTTTCAGTAGGGGAATTCAAATCTGGTTCATAGTTCCTTAATCGACAGTCAACATATTTATGTCCATAGTTATGACAGATGTAGCATTCAATCTCATTGTTCAATATGTCAAAATTATTGTTGCAGCATTGTCTGCTTCTTGACTGTTGATTATTTCTTGACCTCCTTAGTTGCATGTCTCTAAACTTAATTTGGCAATTTGCAATCTGTGAAGGTTTGTTACTTGGATG
>JASDQU010106019.1:106810-140155 GCA_032191745.1 Picea mariana
TTTAGTTTATCTTCAATAGAGGAGTCATTGTCTTCATCATATGAAGGATCATCATCATTGTTTACGCAAAGACTTTTCTTCTTAAATTTATTCTCTTTAAAGAAATTTTTGTGTTTGTACTTCTCATCATCACATGTATGATCCTTTCCTTTGTGGGGACATTTATTTTCAAAATTACCTATCCTACAACAGTTGAAACATTTGAAAGGAAGTTTACCTTTGTATTTTCCTGATCCCTACTTCAGTCTCTTCACAAATTTTTCTTCAATTTCATCGGGCTCATAATCCTCATTCTTGTCTGCTTTAAATTATGCTTCTCTGGAGATGGGTTTATCTTTAACTATTCTCATTTCATACACAGTCAATGTTCCCAGAAGTTGATCAAACTCCAAGGTTTTTAGATCATTAAGTTCTTCTATAGCAGAGACCTTCGGGTTGAACCTAGCTGGGAGAGATCTCAAGATTTTCTGAACTAAAGAAGGTTCCTCAATTTTTTCACCAAGTGCTTTCATTGCATTTACCATTTCTTCTACTCTCAGAAAGTATTTTCCAACAATTTCATCTTCCTTCATCTTCACCTGTTCAAACTGTATTCTGTAGGTTAGAAGCTTGGCATCCTTTACCCTCTCATTACCTTCATAATTGCTAATGAGTTTGTCCCACATTTCTTTGGCAGTTCCTAGGTGCATAACTTTTTTGAATTCTGCTTCTGCAAGCCCACTCAAGATAGCATTAATAGACTTAGCATTGAAGCTAAATTCTAGCTTGTCATCCTTATTAGCTAGTACAACTGGCTTTACATAACTAGTATCTACCACATCCCAGACATCTGCTCCTAAAGCCATTATGTAAGTTCTCATTCTCACTTTCCAGAAAGAAAAGTTTGTTCCATTGAACATAGGGGCCTTATTGGTTGAATTTCCTTAACGGCTTGACATATTTAAGCTCTAGTATCTACCCTTAGATAAAAGGGGTTGGTTCTGATACCAATTGTTGGACAACTGAGAGTTGGGGGGGTGAATTAGTTGTAACCTTTCTTAAACAATAATACTTATTTTAAACTCTTTCCAGATCACTTAATGACAATCACAATAATGCAGGGAAGTAAGCAATAGACCATTCAACATCATTCACACATATGAGATACACAAAGACATACATTTCCCGAGGAAACCCATAAAGCGTAAAAACCTCTTCTTCTTTATATGATAAGTAATCTGTACATTCTTTACATTATCATACATATGAGAACCAACTCATAATGAGGCTACAACCTCTGTTATGCAATTTGCTACTTGCTGAGAGCACCAACTCTCTGGATTCTCTAGCACCAACTAGAAAGAAGCACCAACTCCCTGGTTTCTCTAACACCCACTAGAAGGAAGCACCAACTCCCTAAGTGTTCCAGCACCAAATGGATGGAAGCACCAACTTCCAGTCACACAGGCACCAACCTGTATAACAGAGAACAACAGTTCTCCCTTGCACCACCCTACCACCCTGGTTTCTTTGGCTACAACCAGATGGAAGCTACAACTCCCTTTGTTCAAGCACCCACTTGAACCTCTGAGGACAACAGTCCTCCCTACCACCCTAAAATATAAATCTTTTCTATTATGACTTATTGCAGTGATAGAAAGTTCTTAAGTGGCTTACCACTCTCATCATTGTTCTACTACACTGCGCTGTCCTGTTTGCATCAATGTCTTCTGCACACTCCTTGTGCTTTCTGTTCTTTTTTCTTTTATGCTCTTTGCGCCATGTGCCTTCAATGCACCGTTCCCCTTCTTTACATTTCTGTTGCTTCGCTCTGCCTCTTTCTTTACACCTCAATCACACTCAACAACCCCCCATTTCTTCTTTTTTCAGCATTCTTATACTCTCTATGCACCTTCTGCATGTCATTTGCTTGTTGCTATTGCATGCTTTACCACCCCAATCTCATCCACATCGGGGTGTTTTCTCCACTTCATTCTTCCATAGCTATCTTGTCTCCTATGTGCCATGTTGTCTCTCTCTATTCTGCATCTCCTACTCATTTTGAGTGCTCTACCTGATCATCATGGTAACTCTTCATATTCTCTGCCAGTTTCCCTTATGCATCCATCATCACTGGGTGTTATCTTGAGATTCCTCAGCTTCTCTGGCAGTTGAGACTCTTCATCTTCTCTGTCATAGATGAGCTTGTCCTCTAGCAGAAACCATCATTTGTTTGTAGCAGTTACACTGTGAAGTGCAACAGTGGCCCTCTGATCTTATTCAAATTCATCTGCATCATTGAATTGACTTCATTGAATCTTGCGTTCATTTCGCCATTTCGCACTTTCGCATTTCGGGATCCCCGTGGTGAATATTTTGTTACTCAACATGTCCTAATCCCCAAAAATCTAAAATGGAGCTTGATTCTTTGAGTTCTCTTCTACAGTTCTTCGACGATGTGACCACTGGAATATGACCCCTCTCCAATCACACAAGCACTTCGATCTCTAAATCAACGGTCCTCGATCCGTAGTGATCGGATGACTATCCTCTGCCCCAGGACTTCAGCCTTCAGGACTTTGGGGGAGTGATGGAGTTAAAACTCCCGGAGTGAGTTTAGTCTTGTTTCACTTGTTGATGTGTCGTGACCAGAGTGGCTTTCACGTGTCACTCAAAATTTTGATTTCCAGTGGCCTGAAATGCCTAATCAACTCAATACTTGTCGTTGTCTGACCGTGCCACGTGTCATGGTCTTCCACCTATCCTTTCTGACGTGGTCTGCCACATTCTCCTCCTAGATCTATCAACCCAGATCACTTCCTGATTTCGCATATCGCGGTTTCGACATTCTTGATATGAATGTTCTTGACACTTCCAAGTCTCGGTCTGCGAAACTTCGAAATGAAGTCAGATCATCTTTTCATATTTTTTCACTTCGCAACTTCGGTACTCCTGTGATGAGGAGTCTCGACACTTGACTCCTCCATATTCCGGTATCTGAAACTGTCTTCTTCTTTCTAGATTTTGGGGTTTCGCATTTCACGATTCCGGGACTCCTGTGGTGAAGTGTTTTGACACTTCAACTCCCTGTATCCAGAACTATCTCCTACTTTCGGGATTTCTACATTTCACATTTCACGATACCGAGACTCATGTGGTGATGTGTTTTGACACTTCAACTCCCGGTATCCATAACTGTCTCCTGCTTTCGGGATTTCATCGTTTCGCATTTCGTCATTTCGACATTTCTACACTCCTGTGGTGAAGTGTTTTGACACTTCAACTCCCAGTATCTGAGACTCTGAAATGGAGTTATTTCCTGGTCTGTAAAACTCTTGTTGATGTGCCTCTTTTGGGATTTCAAGATTCTAAATTTTGCAACTCTRGGACTCCTGTGTTGAAGAGTCTCAACTCTTGATTTCTCAATCTCCTAGTATCCGAAACTTCGAAATGGAGTTTACGCTTCTGATCTTTCCATGCAATTATGCCTGCGTTGTTGATCTTCCTTGCCTGCCTATTTGCCATCAAATAAACAAGCACACTCTTGCACTCTTACTCTTYATGCACCTCTACACTATCTCTTCTGAGCTTACGTTGTCCCTATTTTTCCATCACTGAATACTCTAATCGTTCCATCAATGACAAGCACATCTTCTTGAAAACATGCCAACATTCACCTCTATGACCTAGCTAAGACAAGGAATTGATATTTATACCAAAACCACATAGAGATAAGAGTGTATGGATGTGAGCTGCCACCTTACAAATTGTCCAAATACCTCTGTGTGAGGATATTTTCACTAGGATACATAATACAGATGGTGAACTCGTATGAAATCCATTTTGTTGCAGTAAAAAAGAAACAACATCTAAGGATCAAAACTCAGATTGTCCCTATCATTTGCAACAATAGATCAGTAGGATAAGAGGTAGATAACCTCTTGAAACAGATGGGTTTCACTTAGAGTTTCACATGGTATTATAACATATTTGGTGTCATTTCAGAGCTCAAAGTAAAAAAAAGAAGCACTCCTTATGCTAACACATAGAATCCAGAAGTGGAGAAGTATATGAACCAAACATAATGGAAAGAAAACACATTTATAGAAATAGAGGAACAACCTGCCCATGTCACTGCTTCACATACTAACACCCCTCAAATGAAAATAAAAATGAGAGCAAGAAAGGAGGTTTCCCCTTCAGTCACAGAGGTATCAGTTGAATAATTCTAGGTTTACTGAAAAAGAGCCAAAACTAGTCATGCACCAGACTTACTCAAAGAAGGAGAAATGCAGTCCACCATAGTCATGGAGGGACCACATTCTTCAGCCTTTTCAGAAAGTCAGTTCATAATTTCCACATATTCATATAAAAAACAAACAGACACTACTCTGTCATCTGAATCATCTCATGAGAAAACAGAGTCAAATATCTTTGATAAATACAAACAGATCAAGTAGAGAAATGAGATCCTTAACAACAACATGTGTGCTCAGTTTTGGAAGAAGACCTCCACTACTCAAAACATATTTTTGTCAGCATTTGACACAGAGAAAGGAAGAATGTAAATGGAATTATTCTAATCACAGGTTCCTCATCCTAAGACAACTACAGATTATTAGAATACTTCCTTTGAGTTTAATGTAAAGGATGTTCAGCCAGTGGACCAAATGGACATGCACATGAAGACAGGGGAGATGATTTTCTCTACCTCGACAAACACCTCATTGACTGCTCCAAAATTGCAGGTGTCCTTGAACAACATTCAATCCCAATTGAAGCTAGATAAAATCTCTCTGTTGGACAAAGACAACAAAAATCAAATAATTAGAAGAATTGGTGCTATAGATTGGGTATGACCCAAAAAATGTCAAGGTAGCAGAGGAATTAATGAAGAAGAAGCATGTTGATATAACATCCTTGAGAAAGAAACTAAATCTTCTAGCTACAAAATATTCACAAGCCAAAGAGGTGGCTGAAATTGAAGGCCACAAAGAAGAAATGTTGAAGCTTATCATGGAACAAAATGCACAGATAAGAGATATAGAAGCAGAAATTGATAAATTAATAAAAGAAAAGGAACATAGTGCACAAATTTCCATGATCCCACTGGAGACAGTACCTATGACAAGAATTAGAACAACATAAGCATCTACATCAACAAAGATTCCATCAACATATCCAGTACAAGTTTCAAATGCATATGAGAAACTTGTGAAGTCCATGGAAGACATGTCCCTCCAAGGGGAAGAGATCAGGAAACTGCAAGAAGACATAAAAAGCCTACAAGAGCTGAAGTCTATGTTCCAGGCTAGTCATCAAGAAAAAATACACAAGTCTCAAAGGATTAGTCAACAACTACAACAAATACAGAAAGAGACTGTCATGGAGAAGACTTTAGCTCAAGCTAAGGAAAATATCCGGGTGCACATCAACAAGTCCATGGAAGAAATCAGGTCATCCATTCAGATCATCTTTGAACAACATGAATTGGTACAAAATACCAGGGAATCCATTGAGAAAATAAAAGAAGATCTAGGAGAAAGACCCACAAAGGATACTGAACTCATCATATTTCTAAACTCCAAGAACAAGAAGGAGTTAGAATAACTGGAAATTGAAGACAGAGCAAAGACCATCCTTGATATCAAGAAGGTCCTGACCAAGAAAGGATTAATGTTACAGTTATAAGAGAAGGCTCAAGTGATGGACATAGGAGTATAAATATTTTTTAGTAAGTTCTAAGTGTTACATAAGAAAGGTTTCCCTGGACTATTAGTACTCAATGACAAGTTGATCACTTTGTCAAATTACTAACAGAAAGTCAATGCAGTGGAAAAGGACAGTTCCAAGTTTGCAGGTATACAGGGAATCATTACTGGTAAATATTTCCTAGAGACATTATAGTTGGACTTGAGTATTTAAGATGAGATAAAACATATCTTCATCACTAAGCCAACTTTTTCCAAGTATACTGAAATGGATTAGATACACAGAAATTTGCTCAAGATTTCTATCTCAGATAAAAAGGGATTGGAAGATCTATGCGCTTTACTTGAGTAAATATAGTTTTGAGATTCGAGTCAACATGGAGCAGCCAGAAAAAGTCAAAGATATGAATCACCAACCATTTTCCACCAAATCAACACCAAGGATCCAAGCAAACCAACAAAATCCCTATTTTTTTGTAATTTGAGATCTAATTAGTTAGACATTTCCTCCATAATATCCTATTCATTTATGACAGGATCTATTGTCAATATTTTTATAAATTCTTCTTCCTTCGAAGTATAAAGGGTTGATTTTTGCACCCAAGAGCTATTGTGTAATTATTGAAAGGATCGACCAGTAATAAAACAGGCTTATTCACATGATTCTTGTGTCATATTGTTGGTGATGTCTCTCTCTCTTTGTTAAATTTTTTCTCATTCTCTGTGATCATTTATGTACTTCAAATTATAATCATTAAAATAAAGTCAATAGATCATAATTTATCTTGTATACTATGTCTTTGGTTTTTTAATGATCTGGATGTTTTCATCTAAAATTGAAAAAAAGAATTCTTAACTGCTCCTCTGCTCAGTGGAATTTCCCCTCTTGATTCTATCTTATTCATTCCATTTAAATATGAATATATCCAACAATTTTACTACCATTCCCTCTGAACAAAACCTCATAAAAATATGAATATGATCCTCATCTTTAATACATACCCCATATCCCATTGGAAAATTAGTCATTCTTTCAGCCAACTATTATAAAAAAACAAAAGAATTTGAACTGTCATAACTAGCCTAACATTTAAAACTTAAACAAATCTAAATCATAATGAGCGATCCCTCTTTGAAGCTGGCAGGGATAGATCCCATATTTCCCAGCTTCAAAAGTGGTTTTGATAGTTACCTCTGTCAATTTATTCTACCTTTCGACAACCTTTGGAAATTACAGAGTGATAATACCACCAACTCTTAGCATTCTTAAGATCTCTATAGACTCATTCATCTTAACACTTATAACCACTATCCCCTATAAATCCTAACCCATATAACCTCTATAACTTGTAATCATTAAAATATAATTTCTATATCTTCATAACCCTTGATTCTTATAACATTTATCACATGAAACCCTTATCCCTTATAACCTCTAATTTACTCTAAAGCACTATAATTTTTATCCCATATGGCTCATATCACCACTAACTAGTATAATCACTAATTAAATCTTATAACCTCAAACCCCTATAATTGTACAAATACTAACATCTACAAAATTTATATACCCTTATCCCTATTATCCCTAACATCCCCAACCCGTATAACCCTAAATATTTAACCTATGACCCATATAACACTTAACATCTAAATTCTACAACCCACAAAACTAACATAAACTTTAACCCCTAATAATTATCCCTTATAACTCTTATAACCCCTAACCTATAATAGGTATAATTCCTAATTCTTAATTCCTACCCAACCCCTAACATGTATAGCCCGTAACCCTCATAAAGTCTAGATTATAATTCTCAAACCCTTATAATTGTATAACTCCTAACACTTATAATGATGCTTGAATTTAATTCCTAATCCCTAATGTTTGTAACCCTTGACCCATATAACATTAAACCCTTATAATACCTAACACCTAAACCCTAACCCTTGTAAAAACTATAAACTTGAATCATTAAAATTATTAATCACTATAACTTTTAAACCACTACCTCTTATGTATAACATGTATAACATAATGTTATAACATATATCACATGTGTGTTATAACATATATGTAACATAAATGTAATATATTTTATAACATAACTATACACAACAAAACCAAAATGAGAACCACGCGGTCCCATTCACACTCTACTATTCATTTTAATGATACATGTACCTACGCGCGAGACTGTCGAGATCAATAAATTTTGATATCTGAGGGGACGGAAATAGTTGCACCTGCACGAGACCATCGAGACCAGGCAATTCCGAGATCGAGGGGAGGGAAATAGTTGCACTTGCACACGAGACCGTCGAGGGACATTTGTGAAATTGATCAGGCAATGCCAAGAATGATGGAGATGGAAAGGATCTGTGAAATTGATCAGGTGACACTGATACTGAGGTATAGGGAAAGGATGGTGAGTACTTGTGCACACTGGAATTCAAATTGGGCATAAAATTGAATTATCTTTTATCCTACGTTTGTTTTTGTGTGAAGTGATTTTTTCCTACCAATCTGAACATCTAGCTTGAGGACAATTTGAACATTTTTAACCCTAGGGACTGGAAAACATGCACAATTCTTCTCAGCAAATGAAAATCTCTTTAACCAGAGAAAACCCTTTCAAAAACCCCTTTGAAACTCCAAATAAACCCCTTTCGAAAACCCCTTCGAAACCCTTTCGAAACTACAGAGAAACCCCTTCGAAAACCCCATCAAAACTTCTCTCAACATTCATGGGTTCACCAAACCAAGTCAGCTTGGACCTAAATCAATCCTACACCTGCACACCTGCATCAACTCTCACACTTCATTTGCATCCCTAGTTTCACCTATTTCTCTTGTACATATTCTCTTAGTACCTAGGTGCAGACCTTGGGAATAGTCGTATGCCAATGTTAGAGTAAAACATAGGCATGCACTATTTCCCTTCTTGTGCCTCCACTAGTGCTTGTTGTGTCACAACCACAACCAAGCCCTGCACCCACCACATTGACACCAAAACTCTAGCGAGCACCTATGACACAATGAAATAGTATGAGGCCTATCCTTGGAAAAAAATATTATAAATATAGTGTCTTTTATATATATTGAATAAACAACTCAAGGATGAATGCCTCATCCAGTTCAATCTAATTCTAATTCTGTTAAATTTGATGTACACTTACTAGTTTTTGAAAAAGATGCGATCTTTCACTACTACATATTGTAAAAATTCCGACGTTTTATTTGCGGCGTTATGGACAAAATTGTCCATATTGTCGCAAAATAGAGGAAATTTATAAAAAAAAAAATCATGTTGCCCGATAACGTCGCTCTTGCGACGTTAACGTCGGTCTTGCCACGTTAACGTCGYTATTGCCACGTTTTCCACTGGAACGTCGCTCTTKCSACRTTTTCCACTGGAAYGTCKCTCTTGCGAYGTTAAYGTCGCTCTTGCCACGTTTGTGAAGATGTATGTCGCAATTGCCACGTTAACGTCGCTCTTGCCACGTTTTCCACTGGAACGTCGCTCTTGCCACGTTTTCCACTAGAACGTCTCTCTTTCCACGTTTGTGAAGATGTATGTCGCAATTGCGACGTTAACGTCGCTCTTGCCACGTTAACGTCTCTCTTGCGACGTTTGAAACGTCTCTCTTGCGACGTTTGAAACGTCGGTCTTGCCACGTTTGAAACGTCTCTCTTGCGACGTTTGAAACGTCGCAAGAGAGACGAAAATTAGGCCGTCGGAAAAACGACGTCATGTGAAACGACGTTTGAGGGGGTCCGAGGTTTGTCGGTCTTTCGACAATAGAAAGTCGCAATTGCGTCGAACACGCCGTCGGAATTTGACCCAAATGTAGTAGTGTTTGATATTTTCCTTAAAATGGATTTTGGAATTTTTAAAATAATGTATTCGTCATCACCAAATTATGTAAGTGAATTCACTTACATAAGATACCCCTCCAGGAAATATGTGGATGAATTAATAGGGCATTGGGACCTCTTCAACCCCAAGCCAAAGTGAAGGAAATATACATGGAATAACCAAAGACTATGGTCTGGGAACTTTTCAAAGAATCTACATCTCTAGAAATTGTTAACAACTGACCATGGATTCCTTTTCAATTTCAACAAGTTGTTTGGGATTGAATCACCCTCTTCCATCTTCATTAGCAATCCACTAAAGTAGTTTGGTCGACTAAAGGAGAAAAGAGCATTGGCGTTGTCAATGAAAGTACTTCCAAGAGAGACAAAGATCACAATAAGTCAATGAAATATGTTACATGAAGCATTTAAAATAAATATGGTCTAGTTGTAGTACAAAGTTGGTTTGTTTGCATGCTTGACTCCTAAATTAATTAGCATGTGTTGTTTGTTCTCCTTAGTTGGCCTTAGGATTGAGTTTGTATCTAATGGCATTAGTTCCGAGGTATTCCAACTAGCATCGTGTCCCATTACCTCCACTTGTTGGCATGTGTCATTTGACTCCAAACATGCCCCTATAATGCCCAGATAGTATACCAATAGTAATAGAGCATAATAAAATTGTGAAAGAGTAACACTATGGTAATCATCATGAGCTTACTGTGATACCAACATGATACTAGTAATGAACTAGGATTGAGTTTGTATCTAATGGCATTAGTTCCGAGGTATTCCAACTAGCATAGTGTCCCATTACCTCCACTTGTTGGCATGTGTCATTTGACTCCAAACATGCCCCTATAATGCCTAGATAGTATACCAATAGTAATAGAGCATAATACAATTGTGAAAGAGTAACACTATGGTAATCATCATGAACTTACTGTGATACCAACATGATACTAGTAATGAACTAGTGTTACATCTTGATTGACCGATTGTTTCTTTCATTAATGGTGTTATAAGACTTACAATAAAACATGTATTTTCCATATCTATCTTCATTAAGTGAGGGAAGTTCAGGTAGAATAGAGGAAAGTGAGACATCTAGTAGGTCTAACATGTGGATATCAACTAGAAGTGAGAAGATCAGAATAAAATTCCATAGATGCATGTATTTTTTTCTTGAAAAAGGGGAATCATGTTCTTATAATCATGAGAGAATAGACAACATCGAGGTGCCCTTGAGGTACAAACATATAGTGAAATTATGAGTACTCAAGGATCTTCCTGAAATAAACACTGATTTTTGTGTAAACGGAAGGATATACCGGATTGCTCCATCGTCATTACATGGTTTGGGATATTTTCCATGAATGGAATAAAGGTATGTTATGATGGATTAACTGAATTGATGGAGTATGTCAGAACCTATTATATCTACAAATATTGGATACGAATAGTCCAATATAAAAAAATTATGCAAAGATATGGCTTGGCTGCAACTTATATACAACTAAAAGACAAAGATCAAAATAAAGGAGAAACTATCTATATTGATGGAAGGCCAAAAGAGATAGGGAATATTTCAAGGTTTATAAACAGTACATGACCCACGACCACAAATAAGAGAACCAATTGTGTATTTGAAGGGAATGAAGGAAACCATGTATTCGTATGTTCAATAAAATCAATAGTTGCAGGGGAAGAGTTATTGATTGATAACAATTTGAATCAAATAGATACAGATGTTGCTATTATGGGGGCGGTACATATAATAATTTACCCAACCTATAAGAAATGACTCTTATATTTTATGATTTTCATTATGTTCTTTACAGTGTTAATCCATTTGGAGAGCTTCAATCTGTTTACTCAGTGTGGCCTATTTTTGTTATCAACAATAACATTCCTCCTTGGATGTCAATAAAGAGGGAGGATTTCTCATACATTTGAATGTATTTCTCATGATAATGATCACGGTTCTAATTTTACTATAATGTGGCAGGCTGATCATGGTAAATCAAAAGTGGCCTCAAAACAGGTAAACGAACACCAATTTTCGAATTGCATTTAATGTACATTTTATTTATGTGGCGATCATTTATTTTATTTGTTTACATAATTGAATTATCATTTATTTTGTTGAATATATAGTCGGCGAGACATGATGTTGATGATGATTCACTCGACAAAAGGGATTTGTATGAATCCCCCAACCCTATGGTTTTAATTAAAAAAAAGATCAATATAGAAAACAAGGAACTAGCTCACTTGTTAGATATTCTAGATCAGGTCGAAGAAAGGACCAAAGAATTTATTACAAGGCTTAATATATATAAGGTAAAAACCATAATTTAAAGTGGTTTTATTTTTATGTCATAAGATCAATTATGAAATCTTGATTTTTAACTTTTACATTATCTAAACGAAAAAATGTTTTCTTTCTTATATAGATATTTTTGGTTCTTTTTTACACCGACATGCATGGTGTCGGTATTAGTGGCACTACACAGATTTCACAGGGTCCCGATGCAAGCCCTCGTAAATATTCCAGGATGAAGCTATTCATATCTCCACCTTCCACACCATTAGGTGGGATCCACAACATGGACATCGAGGAAGCGACCACATAGGTAGGATCTAGAGGTGGTGACGGAGATGAGGCCGATGATTTTACCAACTATATGGTTTCTTTTCCTAAAGAAAGACATGTGAAAAACATAGAGACCCTTAAAGGCACATTTATGGTAGAGGAAGGGATTCCATTAAATAAAGTTAAAGTCCCAGGTAATTTTTAAAATTTTAATTGTTTCATGTTCTCTATGTAGACCAATATAAATCTTCTAAATTATTATTTTTAAATTAATAATCATATAATAATTTTGCGTGTAGGGAATAACGATTTTTGTAGGTCTTTGGAGAACAAGGTGTTGCTGATTTTTGGGCCCACCATATGAGAGAGGTGGAATTCCCATAATTCCAACCTCAAAAAAGAATTGATGAATTATCTCGAAAGCCTTTTTGGTGTAGACACATTTAATAAGACCTTGGCCATCGTCGCAGCTAGCCAATATTTAAAATATACGCGAGAAACATATAGGAAGCACTTGAAACAAAATGATAGGTACGAGCGTCCTCTGATGATTCTAGAGAGGGACTGGAAGGCCCTCATTGAGGACGCAAAAGAGAATAAATTGGCAGATGAAGGAAAAACACCCTTTGGTCCCAGAAGGTAAATTACAATTTCAATTCAATACCTTCAATTTTTTTTAGATGTAAATAAAATTGTGGTATATATTAACATACTTGAAACTTTTGATGATAGGTTGACTGACATGTCAAAGGAAACAAAAGAAAGGCTTGCCAAATGTGGCCAGCACAGGCTAGGCCAGGCGTCTACTTGAAGTTGAAGTGATGAATTGTAAGTACCTAAATATATTATTTGTATTTCCTTAAAAAATTTAGGTAATTGCAGCGAATAACATTAAAAATACATAATCTTATGCAATGCAGGGTGACGATTTTTGTACTAAAACCATAGTGGAAGACCTTCGGCTTGGTTACAAGTATGGCTATAAATTTGTAGTTTAACACCGAAAAATATTGGGGAAGTTACCAAGAACCACTTTGCAGGATAAGGTAAATAAAATTCAATCCACATTAACCTTTATTATTAATATAATACAATCATGTTGGATATCATCGATAAATTTAATGTTTTACAACTTTGTTTCAATCGAGGCAGCAACACTGTCAACGAACATAGTAGTATTGGAGAGCAATGCATTGATATTAGTTTGCAACCAGAATATGGTTCTCTTATGCAGTACCAATATTTCATGGGGTTGCAGCCCCATGATGGTGCTACGACCGAGCTAGCACATGACGGTAATATGGTTGTATTTTAATCATATACTTAATAATTGTGTAGTTATACATTTTTTACTTCTATTTTGTTTTACTTATACATTTATGATTGTCCTTATAAAGTTTGTGGTCTCAATGGCAAAGAATGTTATACTTGAGGGTCATATAGTTGAAGAGGATCACGAAGGAAAAACCATTCCAACGGTGCCGACCAATGCACTAGGTAAATAATGACATTGCATTTGTTTTTCTTAAGATTAACGAACTAGTTCAATGATATTTAAAAACTGACCATCTAAATTTTGTATTTTTTTCTTTTGTAGTTGATGCCTCATCACGGTAGACTCCATTACCCCATGAGTACCCTGCGACTAGGCGTGCTCTATGTGAGAGGAAGAAATCATAATCATATTTGAAGAGCACCTAGAGAACGAAGACGTAGATATTGATGAAATGCTTAGGAACTATAGAGCGAAGAAGAAGAGGCCGACTAAAAGTACTAAATGATGTTGTACATGAATATTTTAATAACTATTTAATATAAAATCTATTTTCTATGAAACACTTTTTTTTCACTTGTTGGGTCTCCAAAATGTCATTCTTTTACCAACCTTTTACTTCACTTTTCACCATATTCCTCTTTCCTGCAGCCTTACATTAAGAGCATTTTCATGATTACATATGAGTTTAGACCTATTATTTTCGAAACCATTAATTATAGTATTTTGAGTGATTTTATGATTAAATATTGGAAAAATAACATGTTTTCACTTATATATCCAAGTAGGATGAGTTCTATGATGTTTAAAGGTACATTTTAATACTTGAACCAAGTCATATGATGGAATAGAATAAATCCTCTTTTCACATCAATTTCCATTCTCTAGTTTTTAGATGTAAAGTGCTTTAATGTAGTGTATGATGTTATGGAATAGTTGTTACTTTTATCTTAGGAGAATTGAGCTCACTCCAAATGGATCAAGGAAACATTTTATTTCATTGTAAAAAATTGTGAATATTGGTATGTATATATGTTTTTTTTTGTTATAAATATTTCAATAGATTTATATGCTAGGTATTGGGGAATTGAGAGTGATGTGTGGGGGGGGGTAAGTGGCCATAAGATCTCCCGCCTTTATGTGGTCGGCCTTGTTCAGTAGAGAATAATTTATTGGGCCCGTTTAATCTTGGAGCAAACCTCCCTCGATCCAACAGAGAAACAACAAAGTCAATGTTGACTTCATTGTTGCTACTTCAAATCAAGGGAGGCAGTTTGATCAAATATTAGACGTGTGGCTCCAATAATTCTCAAAACCAAGAGGATCTCATTTAGGTGTGTTATGACACTCTCATAAAAATGCATCTTAGAGTAAATAATGCGCTACAAATATGACTTGTATTTATTTTTTAGATATTTATAGAGGTTGAATGATTTTGGCAAGTACTTTAAGATATTTTTTCGTCGATTGAGGGAAGCTCAAGACTAACAGAGGGTCATACAACTAAAGAGAAACACGTGGGGTCAACCATTCCAACTATACTTTCGACCAGTTCATCAGATCAAGTGTGATTACTCCTTTCAACATAGTTTATATAGCCATCAATTATAGTTATGTTTAATGTTTTATGAATTGTTATGTGATTATTTATTAATGTAGGGTTTACTATGTGATAATTTATTGAGATATATCATATGTTTAGTACTTGTCATTTTCTCACCTTGCATCCAGTAATGGTATATATGAGTCCATTTATATTGAGTGAAAGAAACCTTAGCTTCCTATAGGAATTGATGAAGTGTTAGTTCATGCATCTACTGCTAGGGGTCCTCCTAGAATAAGGCCAAATGAACTGAGAAAAAATTCCATAAATAATGTTGTTGTACTATGCCTCCTTTTTTCTAGTCATTATTATATATCATGGAGCATTTAATGTCCATCCATCCTAAATATCCTTGCATGATTATCATGAAAAACCAGAAAGTGCTTCTACGATACAATTTTCCTCCTTTACGCAACGATATGATTTTCCTCCTTTGATACAAGATGGAAGCTAAGTAGTATGGATATATATATCTCAATTGGAATAAAATGGTTAGCGCATATCCTCTCTTTAGTGAAAGAATCAATATAACCATCATAAAATAGAGGACAACTTAGGTCAAAGGGAGTGAGTTTTTGGGTTATGATGGGGTTGCAAAAATCAGAGCTTCCACCGAAACAATCTTAAGACAAAAAACACTTTCCTTAACATGATTCTTGTATAAAAAGGTATCAAGATGTATTGAATTAGTTAATAAGAAGTGTGAACCAGTATTTAGCAAACTATCTTTGGGGGAAACCCAAAGTTTATTAGATCCATCATAGGGAATTTTATGCATCTTCTCACCTTCTTCTGGGAAGAAAATGTCATCCAAATGGTAGGTCTCATCATTGGGAACTTTAGGCACTCTATCAGAGAAATTTGAATTGTGTTTCTCCTTTGGAATATGAATATAATAGATGCTCCCAAATATATGAAATTGTTTAACAATACATTTGTGATCACTCCATGCTTCCTCTGGAATAACATTCCAAATAATTTTAGTCAAACTTCTATTGATCAAATAAACTGCACAATTACAATGTTCAACCCTTTCTAATGAATACTTATGTACTTGAATATGCAATGTTCCATGTCGTAAATAACATTATTCTCACACTCTACAACTCCATTCTATTTTGGTGTATAAGAGGTTGTGAATTACCTCTTAATATCATTTTTTTTGTAGAATGAATCAAAATCATTTGACTTGTATTCTCCACCACTATCAAATATTATGGCTTTTAAAAATGTACCACTCTACTTTTCAACTAGATCCTTCCACTCTTTGAAAAATTCAAATGCATATGCTCTCTTCTCTAGAAAATAAAGAGACACATTTATGATGTTATCATCAATTAAGTTCATAACATACATCTCACCTCCAACATACGGTCTACTTGCTAGTACTAACTCTGCATGCCACACTTTTCCAATAGGGAAAATCCCATGCATTTTCTTGCATAAATTGAATAGTACTAACTTTGCATGCCACACTTTTCCAATAGGGAAACTCTCTTGCTAATATTACAAGCACAAAGGTCCTATATTTATGGTAATCTATACACCATGTTAATCACCAATAAAAAAAATTATTGCTTGAGGCCAAGTTTCCAAAAATCTTGCAGACACGCTAATTGATTTAGAAGCCAGGTCAAATAAGAGAAGGTCCAAAGATGGAAGGAAATTTTAAATTTGGCGGAAGAACTAAGTTGGTCGAGCCTGAAAAGTCATGAATGGTGATCCGTCGAGATCAATGGATGACAACAATTACGGAGGTTAAAGTTGCACGGAGTATAGCACCTAAAAGTGGTCCCACAATTTAAACCACAGGTTTCTCTCGAGGGTACGTGGAATCACTAGGCGCATTATGGAACAAAAGGAGGATTTCCTCAAAACCACTTTCTCACACCCCCGCAAAGTTGAAAAGTATAAAATTTCGTCGGTTAATTTATTTCATTTGTTTATTTCTTTCGAATACTAGAACCGTTACAACCTTGGTGCGACCATCGTTTTCTACTTGCAGCTCAACAGTACACCATCTGCACACCATTTCTTCTCATTTCCAGGCATTTACATCATAATCATGGATCCCATTATATCCTTAGTGAAAAAATAAGACTCTACAACAATAGAAGAACTCCTCATTGACAGGGACATGGATGTTTCTGATGTTGAAATCACTGTTTCTCCTATCTTCATGTCTAGAAGTAATTTTTCTGATATAATTGATAAAATTAAACCGTTCCTAGAAGCCTTCTAGGCCACCATAGCACCCTATGTTGTCGAAATTTCTTTCTTGTTACCTGAATTTGTAGGTTGGTGTGCCGAACAATATTCTCATGAAGAAAGGGTCATTGCCAATAAACATGGGTCTTAGGTCTTGTGTAGGATAGATAGTCTGCCAATTTGAGAATCCCTCGGTATAACAGAGTCTTTTTCTGCAAATTTTGAACCATTCAATGAAGAAAAATTGATTAGGGTATATAGGGAATGTCCCTCAGAAGTCTGAAGGCTATTTTTACAACAAATTGTCAAACTTGAATAGTTTTCAGAAAGTCTGTCTATGCCATTGAATTTCAATCTAATGGTCATTGAATTCCAGTGGGTATGCTCCTTATTGAGTCAAGTCTCAGGGTTAAACAGTGACAAGTATTTTGTGGAAGTCATGATCAATTTCCTTTTGACCTTTTTAAATTCTGAGTCTGGTTTGTCAGTCTATATTAACTTTGATAAATTCCTATCTTATACTATTCATAAGAAGCTAGTGAATTTCCACTCCCTCGGGCATTTAAGATACTATACTTATCTGTTGAAACTTTTCCTAGCAAGTAACAATAAAGAATTTCCTAAAGAAGCATTTGTGTCAACTGAATGCAAAAGAGTTACATTACTTATCTTCATTAACAAAGTTATGTCCATGATTTATAGTGTAATTTTCAATACTAGCCTGCCTAGAGTTCTGGATGACATGAGAAGTTATCTACACCCAAATCCAGAGAAAAAAGTGGGATATTGGGTATTATTCATGCATTCAACAGTAATCTGGGTTTATGGTTGTCATGAATCTCCTTACCTATTGCTTTTTTTTCTAACTCCTAGAATATTTGCCCTTGAATTCATCAGGAAGAGAATTATATTTGAAACATATCATTTCCTAAAGTTGCACAGAGCCTCCAACCTTAAGTTCCCTTTTTTCATTGGCCCCTTTATTGTCAATTCAATATCATGTTTATCTCAGGTTCAAGCAAATATCAAAGAGTTTGGTTTTTCACAGTTACAGGAAAGAAGGTATGATCCAGAGTAGATCATATAAAAAAGAATACATATGAACAAAAATGCTCTTTATGAGCATAAACAAGTTGAAGGTTTTGACAGGTTGGTGAATCTAGAAGTATGCGTTGATGTGGAAGCGACCCTGCAGCTAATTCAAACACAACAAGTGGAAGTAACCCTTCAGCCAATTCAAACAAAACAAGCTCCTCGGAAGTTAATGATTAAAGTTCCTAAAACAAGTGTTTACAACAAGAGAATCATTTCAGAGACTATTGACATTGATGACCAACAGATTGTCAAAAAGAATATGAAGGTTACACAACCATCACAGATTCTAGATTTAGAAGATGAAGAGTCTAGGGATCAAGAAAATCTAAATATGGTGGAAAGTGGTACTAGCACTGTAGAGATTGAAGAAGGAAATAAACTCTAAAGTGAGGGAAGCTCAAGAACCTTTTGCAGTAAGAAATATCTTTTTGATAAAACATTGGGGTCAGCTTATCAGTCTAGGTAATATTTTTCAAAAGAATATGCTGAGAAGAGAAATATAGCTTTGGGTGAGATTAAGGATTTATTCCCTGAAGTGGAAACAATATCTCAGTATAAATCTTCTCTGTTCACAGTAAGAGATGCTGAAAAGAAGACCTTTAACATCACAGTTGTAGAAGAAGACAAATTTTCTAAGATAAAGATAAAATATGACAATATAAGTGCCCCATACAAGGTCAAATTCCACAATCACACTAGTGACCTATTATATTCTGATTACTTGAGTTTGAACTTGAAGAATTCAAAATTGTCATCTTATGCAGAAAAATTGGAAGGACAATTGAGGCAATAAAGGGCATCTAACAAAGCTTGGAGAAATCAGGTTAAGAGGTTGGATTCTGAAGGTTCCCAAGGGGTGAATTCTTCATTAGATGAGAATAGGAAAATTCTTGCTACAGAGCATCCACAAACAATAGAATTGGTAGTTTTGAAATAGGAAAAGACAACACTTCGTGAAGAGACGCTAGATTACAAATCTAAGGTGTTGTAGTTGGAACAAGAAAAGGTGAAATGGTTACAGGAAAATACATAATTGCTAAAGAAGGCTATGGTTTCAGTTCCTACTGTAGAAATTGGATCAAATATTGAAGAAATTGTCTAGGCTATGTCACAAGTTAGCCTGAAGGAAGGAGAAATCAAAGGAATGAAGGAAAGTATAGAGAAATTGAAGCAGGAGATGCATGCAAAAGATGAAAGGATAGCTCAATTTCAAAAGGAGAATGAATTCTTGCAAGAGAGAATAAATAAATTGAAAGTGAGGTTAAGAGGAAAAAGTATGTTACAAGGGGCCAAGCATATCATTTGGGACTCTATAGTTGTTGAAGCTGCCAAATTCAGATCATATTTTAATTTCATTAAGGATAGAGACAACATAGCCATTACAGCCAGACATAAGTGTACTTTTGTGAATGAAAACTTAGCCAAAAATCCATCAGAATGGGCCTAGAATACCATAAATTTATTCAACTATGTTCCTACTGCAGACCTCCAAACCATTGGAGTTTTGGAGTTAAGGACATAACTGCATTGATTATTTGGGCCAGAAGGGTTATCACCAAATATAACCTTTTGAAATCAATTCGAACTAAAGCAACAGAGATGGAGCAGAGTGTACATGAGTTTAAAGATTTATTTGAAGAATTGTTTATCAAAGGTATTCCACCATTTTGGTATGGGAAGGGAAAATTGTATGACTAGGAAGAATACAATACTCATTTGACTCAGTCTAGAATGGATCATTCTAAGTTTGAAACCCTGGAGGAATGTTTGAAAGGAGCCACTTTAGTTGACCAACTAATTACCGACTTTGAGATTTTGAATCAGTTCAAAACAATCAAGCTTGGACTTCCAGTCATGTCATATGGTTCTTGCATTGACTTGGAGAAACTGATAAAGGAGATGAAAGATTACGACATTCCTTTTGATTTGTAGTGGAAGGAAATAGTTCGGTTGCGTAAGAAAAAATACAGTTTTCCAAGGCCTAGTAGATGATTTCCATATGTCAATAAAGGACAACAAGTCATATGAAAGGTCGAAGTAGAGTTAAAGGGAAAATAAAAGGACCGAACTATCGAAAGGGATGAACCCCAAATTTTTTGAATGATTTATTTCCTATTTTCGTAATCAGTTTCAAACTGAAACAATTATTTCCTAGTTTCTAATTGGTTTCAAACCAAAATGGTTTCTTTTCTATTTTAATCAGTTTTAAAATGAAACGTTTTCTTTCCGATTTTATTGTAATCGGTTTCAAACCGAACGAACTGAGTTTGTATAAATGTTAGGAGTTTCAAATGTATGGGGCGTTGGAAGAAGTGCAAGGGCACGAAATATAGCTATTCAGAACCTGATTGTAATTTATGAATCTGAATGGAATGCACATGAAAATGCCCTAAACTTTATACGAAAATATTCTAATGGTGGTGGTATGATATTCGTCTTTTTTCTTCATATGTATTTCTTGTGTTCTTGATTTCATTTTCACTATCTCCTGTTTAAATTAAATATTTAAAGGTCCAAAATTCATCTTGTGATGCTCTCAATTTAACCAATTTAAAGTGTGTTAAGTTCTTTCTAACTAGGTCAAAAATCATCTTATTTGATGCTCTGCTACAACTATCTGTTCTCCTTTCTTCTTACACCTTGCAAATTTCAAAGTATAATTCATACTCATTACCTCATTTAGCCTTTATCCTCTGTAAATTTCTACCTATCAATCAATGATTTCATTTGTTTTCATAAGTTTTACTCCATATCCCTAAGTATCCCTCCCTTTCTTTCCAGCGAAATCATAAAAAATCATTTCAAAGAAACAAAACCTAGCCATCGACTTGTTAATGAAAACTTATCTGTTAGACACCAAGTGATAGGAGAGAGCCCTCTCTTAGCTAAGTAGGCTAGTACCCAGCTCCAAAGTGTTTTGTAGGTTACCTTTGTTATTTTTTTTCTCAACCAAAACAAATTTACAAAGTGCTAATACACCATATTCAATTTATGTAGTAAAGTTAAACTAGAGAAACTTAAGTATCCATACCTTCAATGACATAGTCTGCTAGAGTCAATTGTTTTCTCCAATGCATAGTTAGCACCAATTTATTTTCCTTATAGTTGATATAGACCATATTCTTCATAACTTGAACTATCAATGCATATACTTTTTGAATTTCAATTATCATGTGCATTTTATCTTCAAATTCAAATTTCAAATCTAATTCTTTGTCGATGTCACATGTCTCACCTGTATTTAGCAACACAAGTACATCACCTTCACAATCAATCTTTGGGGTCCTTTTATTGCCGAATTTTTATCTCATTATGTAGTGGTTCAAAATTTCCAAATTGATTATGCCT
Source organism: Picea mariana (assembly GCA_032191745.1). Classification (NCBI taxonomy): domain Eukaryota; kingdom Viridiplantae; phylum Streptophyta; class Pinopsida; order Pinales; family Pinaceae; genus Picea; species Picea mariana. The sequence continues at coordinate 128,483 of JASDQU010106019.1, forward strand.
TCCAGTCATATGTCTGGTCACACCAAAGTCAATGCACCAAGCATCTTTGAAAGTATCATTCACAACAATTGATGTGACCAGTGCACCTTCCTCAGTTTTGTTATCATAATTATTCTTTGTCACATTTAATGAATGATTCTTACTCTACTCATATGTTTTTTTGTATCAATATTGCACATTATATCCTTTATATTTACAGTATTAACACACAACAATATTTTGTCAATATTTCTCTGCATTCTGCAAATTTCCTTCTCAAAAATTCATCTTATCAAATTTCTTCCCTTTATTTTTCTTCACTTTTTTCACTGTGAGAGATTGATCAAAAATTTTAATTTTGAACCTATTCAAGTGTTGTTATTTTTTGGACTAACATGCCACCAAGAAAATCAAGTAAAATTGTCCAATTCTTCCTGAAACATTCAAATTGGTTATAAAAGTTTGAAATACCTCATTCAACCAATATTTTTGTCAAAGAAACCAAATCCTTTGGATCCATTTTATCGCCAATTGAAACCACTTGGTTGTATACATATTTCATGTGTATCACATAGTCAACAAAATTATTTTTGTCACCAAATTTCAAAACCTACAACTGGTTACCTAAGTAAAGACTCTCAATTTATTCAAGATCTCATACAAATTCTATAGTGTGGTTCATATATTATGTGAACTCTTCATGTTCCTAGTTTGAGGAATGGTATGATCTAACCCACTACAAATTATGATATACTATGCATCTTCACCATGTGCCTCAAACTTTACTAAATCAATATGCTGCTTCAGTAGGAGAAACTTCCTTACTATCTACAATCTTTAATAGCCTATGTTTCATTAACACATTGTGTATCTAGAATTTCCAAATGGAGTAGTTATATCCATCCCATGTGATCTCTAATAGGGGGATTCTTGAAGAGGTCAAAAAAATTCTCCCCCTTTCTTAATAACCAAAATACATTTACTCTTGATACATATTTATAAATTTCCAGAATGATATCAAACTAGGATTTGATACCATGTTGGGAAGGAGGCAGAATTCTTATACGCAGTTGAAAACCAATGCAATTCTAATCCTTTCTAGGATATGTTGATTGATGTGTTACACACTCATATTGTTGATACTGAGAGGGGGGTGAATCAGTATCAAGTACAATTTAAAACCTTTTTCAAATTATACTTAAACCATTCAACTATATCCAATGAGAAATGAACAATAGTATAAGAGTTACAACAATACACCACAATACACCATGCATAATATATGAGAAATAATCAATAGTTATTCTTTAAGGGAAGTAATGACTTCCAAAGGTAGCTACAACTTCCAAATGTAAAGGGAGGGATAAACCTACAAGAGGAAGATACAATCCTCCAATATCAAGAGAGATTTGAACTCTCCATCCTTGCCCCTTCCTTCCACCCAATAATATATGAGAGATAATAAAACTTTACATTAAATCATCACCATCAACCAATCATCACATAAAACCTGATAATGCTTCCTAAGACTTCTTCAATTTATGAAATTCTTCAATTCTTGGAGTACTCTGATCCTGTATATAATATTACTCAATGCATTCTCTGAAACTCCTCCAAGTTTCACTCCTTGAATCCTCCCCAAAAAAAAGTTATAGAAAGAATGGTAGACTTTATTCAATTCTGGTCTATTCAAGAGACCAAACTTGTACAGAATGTCCCGCGCTCAATATTTAACATCTGATTTTGAAAATCACACACAAGAAACTAAAGTACGTAATATTTCCAATCAAATTTGTCCCACGTCATTTGGATTCTCTATGAATAAGTTATGACTGTTTTACCCGGAATGCCTTCTTATTGACTAGCTTCAGGACTGGTCACAAACCATATCTTTCACAGAGTGTATCTCCATAATTATAGCGAATCAAGAGATGAAATTTTTATCATAGGTACCTTGATATGTCTTCTCAATACCATAGTTATTTCACCATCTGAATCGTTATAGAAAAAACGTTATAGCAAAAATGGTAAGATGACCTAAAAATAACATACCTTATAACATATCACCAAAAGACTTCATCCTCCCTTCAAATCCAGCCTTCTTTACTTCTTATTTCCTCTGAAATTTGACTTGTATCAAAATTAATCTATAATGATGTTTATTTATACCATTTATGTCACTTAATTTTAACATTAGGTCTGACCTAACACTTTCTTATTTTGTAATTACTTTCTTTAATTATCTTCAGGGCCTACATGTACTTCCTTCTTCAATTCACTTTGTCATCTTCAAAAATTCATTTCTCCTCAACCATGAGGATCCACGTGACGTGCCACATACCACCGGAAACAACATGATGTATACTATCCATTCATGGGTGTTTTATATGCATGTGCATTGTACTTCATGTCCAAATACCTTTATCAATATTGTGGTCCAAAACCCATGACTAGGGTTGACATCAATGACAACAACCAATCTTCCAACAATCTCCCCCTTTGTCATTGATGGAAACACTCATGCTCCCCCTATCATCATGATGCAGGAGCATCTACAACGTCATGACGTGAGCCAGCGTGGAGGAAAGAGAAGAATAGTTGGACAGCACCAGCGCATACCTTTTTTGAATTTCTTTGAAAAGATTGTTGCGCCGCCATTTGAATGCTTTCACTCATATGAAGTGCACTTGTAATGTAATGTAGATAAGAAGGCATTTATCAGTTTTAAATGTTGGTAGATAGGGTTAGCTGTAGATTAGACAGTTTCATTTCCAGGAGGGAAAACGAATAAAGGCACCCTCCTTGTGTAATTGAATGAATTATTATTCAGCATTAGGAGAGAGGAGTAAAATAGAGAGCAGAACAGAGAGTTGTGAAGAAACCCCATGTACAGACATTGAATTAATAGGAAAACTTTGATTCAATTTCATGGATGTGTTTGATCTCTGTGTGTTGTTGATATTATGATATTGCATATTTGTTTCTTTATATGATTATCTTCTATATGTTGCGTATGTGATTGCATATCAGGTTAGAAACTTGATAAAATGAGGGAATAAGTTCCAATTGTTTCACTGTTCGAGCCAGGAGATTCCTGCATAGAGTGCAGTCGAATTCCTCCGCATAGAATGCGTTGAGGAGGCTCTATAGTTAAACTCTCATTCTCGTTCAACCCGGAGTTGATTTGGATTATTTGAGCCATGCAGGTGAGTGCAGGTAGAACCGAACTTCCAGTAGCAAGTCTGAGAAGGGAAAAGTCGGGTTGTTGTGACTGCGAGTGCATAGAAACTGGAAATCTTCAGCATCGTTGAGGGTTGGCGAAGGTTGAGGTCGAGAAAAGGGATCGTGTTCGAGAGAACTCTGAAGGAGTCAGAGTTGCAGAAGTTCAAGAGGGATAGCGCCTTTGCTTCTTGGTGGGAGAAGACCCCAGTGAAGTTCATACAGAGCGAAGGTGGCAAAGAGGAGAACTCTTCAAGAGGAAGAGGGTCGATGACTTGAAGTTGTCGAGTAGATCTCCGAAACCCCGTAGACAGTCAGATCACGGAGGCACTGCGAGGGAATTAATCCGCAGGCGCACGGAGGAGTCTGTTTTCCATTTCATATCGGCATATCAGGGTTTGCGATTGTAGGAGTGCATGTACGTTGAAATCGCGAGTTGCGATTTCCCGATCCAATCGGAGTCGTCAATCATCGAAGGGACAGGTGGCACGAGATCCTGAGACATCGGGACTCGACACTTCAGTGTTTTCAAAGTCGAAGGGAGCATGGATAAATAGTGAAGCCCCGAGTTGCGACGGGTCCCACGGAGACGGAGCGGAGTATAACACGTGGCATCGCACCTCGGCATTCAGGGGACTGAAAGGTAAGGGGATCACGACCTTTCATCTACCGATTTCCCAATAGGGAAATCTCCGATACACAGAGGTGTTGACTATTGATATTGGGGATCAGGATTCGGAGTTTCATATTGCATGGGAGCTGCACACAAGGTTCGCGAGTCCGCGAAACCCGATTTCCCGACTAGTGAAGGGGAGATCGCCAAGAGGAGCACTGTGGGTAAAATAATCCCGAGGGAGTTGGAAGAGTTGTTAACTCTTTGGGCCGCGTCATTGAAGGTCCTGGTGAGAGAGACGGTGCCATCGAGGGTAGGTCGACGTCAAATGGTATCAGAGCCTGAAATCTTGTCTGTATATTGCAGGCGAGAGAAGAGAAGGAGAAAAAGGAAAGCACTCTGATACACACGACTTGCGGTCAAGTGGTATCAGAGCGGGAGTGTCTTTGTTTTCTAAAGCAGAGAGAGAAGAAACATAAATGTCGCCCAGAAGAGAAAGGAAGTCACCTGATCGTGAGGATAGGGATGCCCGAAGAAGGGGTAGGCCAGCAGGAAATGCTGAAATAGAGCAAGAGATGAGAGATCTCTGAGCCAGACTCGAAGAAATGGAGACCACCCAGAGACGTGGTGCTGGTACAGCAGAGTTCAGTGATCCCGATATTGAAGAGGAGGCTGGACATGCCGAAGGAGAAGTCATGGCAGAGGATGCCTCGACAGAGAGGTTGATCAGAGCCATTTCAAGGATGAGCTCGAAGATGAGGATAGACATTCCCATCTATGAGGGAAGTCTAGACACAGAGGAATTGCTGGATTGGATCCGAGCATTGGATACATACTTGGATTATGAAGATATCGAAGAAGACAAGAAAATAAGGCATGCTGTTACCAAGCTAAAAGGACATGCAACCTTATGGTGGGACGAGCTGCAGGTAGACATGCGTTCCAAAGGCAAACAAAAGATAAAGAGCTAGGATAGGATGATCGCTAAGATGAAAGCGAAATTCATCCCCAGAGACTATCAGATCACTCTGTTCAGGCCGATGCAGAACCTGAGGCAGAAGTTGATGACGGTGAAAGAATACACCGAGGAGTTCTACAGGCTCAACATTCGAGCTGGTCATCGAGAAAGTGATGACGAAAAGGTGGCAAGATACCTGAATGGACTGAGGTATGATATTCAGGATGAACTGAGCATGGTTACCATCCGAACGGTTGAGGATGCATACCAGATGGCTCTGAAGGCCGAAGAAAAGATGAGCCGCAAGCAGGGACAGGGAGGGCGGGGCAGAAGCCAGCCTAGAGGCAAAGAAGTTTCCCAAGAGAGGACTCAAAAGCCCAAGGAGGATTGGAAGAGGCCTCAAGGAAAAGCTGAAAGAGGTGGAACCTCACAGCAGCGGCAGCAAATTTCTGAGCCGAGGAGACAACAAAATGATCAGCAAGGAGATTATGTTGATGCCAACACTTTTCCTCGTACCCGAGGTAGAGGAAGAGGCTGAGGAGGAATTATCACATGTTTTACGTGTGGTAAAGATGGTCACAAAGCCGTGGACTGTCCAGAAAGGAAAATGGACAGAGGAAAATCTCACGTCGCTGAGGCGCAGAGGCGTGATGTGGAAAGCGAAGATGCAGACAACGGAAGATCGTTGGGGATGCATAAAATCCTTTTGAATCCTGAGAAGGAGGTGGAGAGCGCAGTGCAGAGGCGCAGACTGTTCAGAACGGCTTGTACAGCCAAGGACAGAAAATGCAAAGTCATAATTGATAGTGGGAGCACTGACAATCTCGTTTCAACCGAGATGGTGGAGAAATTGGAGCTGACAACAACTAAGCACCCGAGTCCATACAAAGTCTCGTGGTTACAGAAAGGACACCGGGTAAGTGTCACTAAACAATTCTTAGTTAAGTTTAAAATTGGGAACTATCACGATGAGATTCTGTGTGATGTCATTCCCATGGACGTATGTCACATACTGCTGGGTAGACCATGGAAGTTTGACCAAAATGTTGTTCATGAGGGGAGAATGAACACATACACTTTGGAGAAGGAAGGAAAAATCCATAAGCTGTTGCCGATAAAAGATAAGGAAGTAAAGCCTGAAGTGAGCAGCACGATACTTCTTATGAGTGGGAAGGAACTTCTCACAGAGCTGGATAAGGATGAAGATCCGCAGTTCTTTGTTGTCAGGAAGCTAAGAATTGTCCTGACAAGCACAAGAGTGGATGACTTGCCGGACGAGATTCAGGAATTGCTGGGAGAGTTTTCTGATATCATCGTGGATGAACTACCTCGTTCGTTGCCACCGATGAGGAGTGTGAGTCACCACATTGACCTCATACCTGGAGCAAGTTTTCCAAATAAGGCAGCGTACAGGTTGACACCTCAGGAGAACGAGGAAGTCAAAAGGCAGGTACAAGATCTGCAGGATAAGGGACTAGTTAGGGAGAGTCTGAGTCCGTGTGTCGTTCCAACGGTACTAAGTCCGAAGAAGGATGGAGGCTGGAGGATGTGTACAGACTCCAGGGAGATTAATAAGATCACCATTAGGTATAGGTTTCCACTGCCAAGATTGGACGACTTGATGGATTGCTTGAGTGGGGAAAATTATTTTTCGAAGATAGATCTCAAGAGCGGATATCATCAGATCCGGATGAGAGAGGGAGATGAGTGGAAGACGACATTCAAAACAAACAAGGGTTTGTACGAATGGTTGGTCATGTCGTTTGGATTGACAAACGCGCCAAGCACATTTATGAGGCTGATGAATGAAGTCCTGCGGGAGTTCATTGGCAAATTTGTGGTCGTATACCTAGATGATATTTTAATTTTCAGCAAGACGAAGGTTGAACACTTGAGGCATTTGGCCATTGTGATGAGAAGACTGCAGCAAGAGAAACTGCTGATCAATTTGAAGAAGTGTTCCTTCATGCAAACAAAACTCATATATTTGGGCTTTGTAATCTCGGCAAATGAGTTGAAGATGGATCCTGAGAAGGTTGAAGTAATCAGGAATTGGCCATCGCCGAGGAATGTTTTTTAGGTAAGGAGATTTCACGGGTTGGCAAGATTCTACAGAAAATTCATTCGGAATTTTAGTGGAATCAGTTCCGCAATGATGGACACTGTGAAGAAGCGGCATAAGGTTTTCCATTGGACAACAGAGGCTGAAAGGAGCTTCAATTTGTTGAAGCGAAAGATAACTGAGCAACCAGTGTTAGTGTTGCCAGATTTTCAGAAAACCTTCCAAGTAAAGTGTGACGCCAGTGGGTATGCTGTTGGAGGGGTTTTAAGTCAGGATGACAGACCTATTGCATACTACAGTGAGAAGCTGGATGATACGAAATTGAAGTACTCCACATATGATAAAGAATTCTATGCCATTATCCAGGCATTGAAAAAATGGAGGCATTATCTCATACCCAAGGAATTTGTTTTGTACAGTGATAATCATGCGTTACAGTTCATGAGTCAGCAAGAGAAGATGAATCAGAAGCATGCCAAGTGGGTGGAGTACATGCAAAATTTCACATTCGTGATCAAGCACATTTCGGGGACTGCTAACAAGGTAGCTGACTCCTTGAGCCGAAAATGTTTATTGCTGCAGGAATTCAGGGTCAAGACTTTGGGTTTTGAGAACCTGAAGGATATGTATGCAGGTGATGTTGATTTCGGTGAGGCATACGAGGAATCCGAGAACCCAGTTCTCAGGGATAGGAGTCCGTGGATTGACTACCTGACCCAGGATGGATTGTTGTTCAAAGGCAATCAATTGTGCATACCATATTGCTCTATGAGAGAGAATTTGGTGAAGGAAAAGCACAGTGGAGGCTTAGCAGGTCATTTTGGACATGACAAAACATTTGCCAAGCTGAGTGAATCATATTTTTGGCCAGGCATGCATGCAAACATGAAGAGATTTGTTGACCGATGCAGAATTTGTCAACACGCGAAGGGCCGAAAACAGAACACAGGGTTATATCAGCCGTTGCCTGTACCCGAAAGGCCATGGGAGGCCATTAGCATGGATTTTGTGTTGGGTTTACCGAGAACACGGTGAGGAGTTGATTCCATTTTTGTAGTGGTGGACAGGTTCTCAAAGATGGCACATTTCATTTCGTGTCATAAGACTAGCGATGCAACCCACATCGCCAATTTATTTTTCAAAGAGATTGTCCGACTGCATGGATTGCCGAGAAGTATAGTCTCGGATCGGGATACCAAGTTCATAAGTCATTTTTGGAGGACGCTATGGAAAAAGCTGGGAACTGACTTGGCGTTCAGCTCAACATACCATCTGCAGACAGATGGGAAAACCGAAGTAGTCAACAGAAGTTTGGGGGATCTGTTGAGAAGCCTGGTGACTGAGCATCACAGCAGTTGGGATCAGATCCTACCACAGGCGGAGTTTGTGTACAATGATTCTGTGAATCGGAGTACAGGTAATAGCCCATTTCAAATTTTGTATGGGACACAACCACGAGGAGTTTCTGAGCTCAGGGAGTCAGAACAGGTTGAAACTAGCAGTGCGAGAGCTGAAGAATTTGTTGAAGCAATGCAAGAACTGTACACGCAGGTGAAGCAAAGACTAATGAAGGCGAACCAGGAGTATAAGCGCAGAGCCGATTAGAGGAAAAGGAAACTTCAGTTTGAAGTTGGGGACATGGTTCTGGCGCACCTGAGGAAAGAAAGGTTCCTTAGGGGAACATACAACAAGCTCAAGATGAAAAAGATCGGACCGTGCAGAGTCCTGAAGAAGTTCGGGGAGAATGCATACGAGCTGGAATTGCCAGAGGGCATTGGGATATCTCCAATTTTCAACATTTCAGACTTATGCCCATACAGGACTGATACAACGGACACTGGAACCAAGGAACCAGTGGTCCAGTGGTAGAAGCAATTGCCAGTTGCACAGAAGCCAGAGATGGAGTGCATACTGGATAAAAGAGTTGGAAAGAAGACCAGGAGAAAGAAATATTTTGAGTACCTGGTGAAATGGAAAAACCACCCAGTGGAAGATGCCAGCTGGGAAATAGAGGCAGTGATTCAGAAGCATGGTCAGACTGTGCAGGAGCTCATGGACAGGAGCCCATGAAATTTTTCGAGCCGAGGAGTATGATGCAGGAGCATCTACGACGTCATGACGCGAGCCAGCGTGGAGGAAAGAGAAGAATAGATGGACAACACTAGCGCATACCTTTTTTGAATTTCTTTGAAAAGATTGTTGCGCTACCATTTGAATGCTTTCACTCATATGAAGCGCACTTGTAATGTAATGTAGATAAGAAGGCATTTAACAGTTTTAAATGTTGGTAGATAGGGTTAGCTGTAGATTAGACAGTTTCATTTCCAAGAGGGAAAACGAATATAGGCACCCTCCTTGTGTAATTGAATGAATTATTATTCAGCATTAGGAGAGAGGAGTAAGATAGAGAGCAGAACAGAGAGTTGTGAAGAAACCCCATGTACAGACATTGAATTGATAGGAAAGCTTTGATTCAATTTCATGGATGTGTTTGATCTCTGTATGTTGTTGATATTATGCTATTGCATATTTGCTTCTTTATATGCTTATCTTCTATATGCTGCGTATGTGATTGCATATCAGGTTAGTAACCTAAGAGAATGAGGGAATAAGTTCCAATTGTTTCATTGTTCAAGCCAGGAGATTCCTGCATAGAGTGCAGTCGAATTCCTCCGCATAGAGTGCGTTGAGGAGGCTCTACAGTTAAACTCTCATTCTCATTCAACCCGGAGTTGATTTGGATTATTTGAGCCATGCAGGTGAGTGCAGGTAGAACTGAACTTCCAGTAGCAAGTCTGAGAAGGGAAAAGTCGGGTTGCTGTGACTGTGAGTGCATAGAACTTGGAAATCTTCAGCATCATTGAGGGTTGGCGAAGGTCGAGGTCGAGCACATGGAGCATGTTCAAGAGAACTATAAAGGAGTCAGAGTTGCAGAAGTTCAAGAGGGATAGCACCTTTGCTTCTCAGTGGGAGCAGGCCCCAGTGAAGTTCATATAGAGCGAAGGTGGCAAAGAGGAGAACTCTTCAAGAGGAAGAGGGTCGACGACTTGAAGTTGTCGAGTAGATCTCCGAAACCCTGTAGACAGTCAGATCGCAGAGGATCTACGAGGGAATTAATCCGTAGGCGCACGGAGGAGTCCATTTTCCATTTCATATCGGCATATCAGGGTTTGCGATTGCAGGAGTGCATGTACGTTGAAATCGCGAGTTGCGATTTCCCGATCCAATCGGAGTCGTCGATCATCGGAGGGCAGGTGGCACGAGATCCCGAGACATTGGGACTCGACACTTCGACGTTTTCAAAGTCGAAGGGAGCATGGAGAAACAGTGAAGCCTCGAGTTGTGACGGGTCCCACAGAGACAGAGCGAAGTATAACACGTGGCATCGCACCTTGGCATTTGGGGGCCTGAAAGGTAAGGGGATCACGACCTTTCATCTGTCGATTTCCCGATAGGGAAATCTCCGATACATAGAGGTGTTGACTATTGATATCGGGGATCGAGATTCGGAGTTTCATATTGCACGGGAGGTGCACAAGGTTTACGAGTCCGCGAAACCCGATTTCCCGACTAGTGAAGGGGAGATCGCCAAGTGGAGCACTGTGGGTAAAAGACTCCCGAGGGAGTTGGAAGAGTTGTTAACTCTTCGGGCCGCGTCGTTGAAGGTCCTAGTGAGAGCGACGGTGCCATCGAGGGCAGGTCGAAGTCACATCATGATCCCAATTTCTCTCCCCCTTTGACATCAATGGAAAAGGTTAGGGCTGCTCCCCCTGAACATGTGGCACTCAATAATACTTCATCCTTATTTTTTCTCTTTGGGACTTTTTCTTCCTTAGAATCCTTTTGTGTGGCTTATGTCTTCTCTCTCTTCTTCATGTCTAGGATGTATATGTTGTTCGGTCTTATTTTTGCAGTTGCAACCAATATTCCTGAGTTATTTTCTCTAATTTTACATTTTCGGGAGTCAAACATAAGAGTGTATCCTTGATCACAAATTTTACTAACACTGAGTAGAGTATGATTCAAGTCTTCAACCAATAGAACATTCTTTGCTTTTACATTTTTTCTTCCAAGCTCTACTACACCTTCTCCAAGTATTTTGGCAGATGAGTCATCTCCAAATGCAACATTTCCACCCTTTCTCTTCAAGCTGATGAATTTGTCTTGATCCCCAGTCATGTGTGAAGAACATCCACTGTCTATGTACCATTCATCTTCTTCTTTACATTCTTCAGCGGTCAATGCTATTCAAAAATATTCATTGTTTGAAATCTCTTTCCTTCTCCATACTGTGGTTGGCATAGGGACATCTTCATTCATATATCTGCAATCTTGTGCTTTGTGACCAAGATAATTACATTTGTAGCATGCAATATTTTTGTCCATCAATGGGGAAAATGAATTATAAATTCTGTTGACAAATCCATGATTATTTCCATATCTTCTATTTACACCATTCATGTTTCTTGCGTATGTGTTCCTTTCATTGATTCTGCAATTAATTTCCTTATGTCCAAAATTTTTCCAAGTATAACAATGACCAAGAAAGAAATTTTGATACCTTGGAGTAAGTGAGCTTCTTTGTGATGTAGTCAATCTAGGTTCATGATCTGTTCTTCTGTAGTTTCCTTTATACCGATTGAAGCTTCTCTGATTCTTGAAGGCAAGAGGTCTTCTTGGATATTCATCTCTTTTGTAATCATTCCTTCTTTCTGGTATCCTGGTCCACTTCTCATCAACTGTCTGTGTAGCTCTTTCTTCAACCTTCTTGTTGGTATTTGCATCTTCTTTGTATGAATTTTCACCCATGCATCCAAGATGTGTTAAGTCTTTTGGCACTTG
>JASDQU010106019.1:141353-165297 GCA_032191745.1 Picea mariana
TATGAAACTTTATCTTATGTATTTCTCTGATATGTCTTCTCTTCAATGCCATAGGTCTGATCAAAATTGGATGTGCCAAGTGGAATTTACGATAACTTCCCCACAACTTGCTGATTTTTGGCCTTTCCAGGAGATCTCACTTGTATAGTGTGCCCCACACAAAATAATTGATATACAATTCTGAAACTCGCACCCAAAATACTACAGACTGTCCACGATCCAATGCAACCAGTCCCACACAATTTGGATACTCTAGGAATAAGTTATGATTGTTTTACCTGGAACACCTTCTTGAGACTAGCCAATAGGACTAGTCAGATACCCTATCTTACACAGGGTGTATCTACAAATTTAAGATGACCCAGAACCTAAAATTTTTACCACATATAAATCACTAATTTTTGTAAATGACCTTCGGAGTTCAGGGTCTGAAACGTTACAGAAATGTTTTTATAGCAAAAATTCTACAAAGACTCATTTCAGGATGATTCCAGAACCCTATCTTGTACAGGCTATATCTCCGAAAGTACAAGGCCTCAGGAGCTAAATTTTGAACCCAACGTACCTTGTTCCATCTTCTAAATAATCTCCAAGACGTTCCTTCTGAAACATTGTGGAAAAATAGTTATAGCGAAAATTCCACAGTGTCTCAGATGTAGCAGCGAAACCCCAAGACCTTGAGCTCTGATACCATATGTTAAGAACCAAACATCAATATAGCATAGAAAAACATCAGGAAAAGTAATCAACGCCTTGAAAAAGATATAATTTCATATAATAAGCCTCTTCGAGGGGGAAACTTCCTTTTGCCCCACTTAAATGTTCAAGTACAAGATGATTCAAAATGAAAATGTCTCCTTGGTATATATAGGAGACTAGGAGGTATAATTACAACTAATGGCCTAAAGCCGACATAAATAAAATAACATTACTAATCTAATATGCCCCAATTAAGGGGTAATGGGCCAATATTAGGACTTAACATCATTTTATGCAACTGTATTTCTTTTCATGCAAGTATCTTTATTTTCATGCAAGTGTGGTGTTATTCTAAAGACAACCTAAGGAAGGAGAGAAGACGGTAACACGTGAGGGAAGATCCCACACATCCACTTTAGTGGGGTTGATCCAAATTTAGGTTGTACTCTTCCTTTTAGTAGTTAGAATTTGAGTTTTATTAGCATTAACCATTCTTTTTCTATATACGAGAAGAGAAGATAATTTGTGTGAACAGATAACTTGTTGACAGCAGGGTCCTATTACCATGGTGCCACTTCAAGTATATAATTGGTTTTCTTACATTTTCTTTTAGTTTGCTTCATTTTGTTTCTTTAGGATTTTAAAAAAAATTTGGGCATTGTAAGAACCCCCCCTCTACACTAATCCATGTGTGAAACAGGACCCATCAACTAGCAACAAGGAATCAAAGATGATCAAGAGATTGGAAGAACTCTCTCCATCCTAGTAGCAGCTGGGATCTCAATCTCTAGCTCACAAAAAGAACAAATATTGACAACAAGCAATAACCTATCTGCATCTCTAGAAGTGATAGAAAAACAAGATTTCCACGAGCTACATTCACAAGAAGATCTAGAAGCCTCCTTTGATCACCCTTTCCAACCTGTAGAGGAGGTTGAAGAATCATTCAATGGAGAGAAAATGTTATAACCTAAGATAAAGGAGTTCTTGACATGCATATTTCCAGATCCAATATGCATCCAAGAGACAAACCATCTGAAAGAAGATGATCTGCGTGGAATGATAGAGGGAGACATGTAGAGTGGTATAAATGAGGAAGTGAACCAAGAACATCAAGATTACATTGAACATTGGTTCTAGACGGCAACAAGATTGAAGCACCACTCTCTTCTTCAACAAATCTCCACATCATCACAAAAGCAATTGGTTCTTCGTACTCTGGTATACATTAAATCTTATCTTTCAAACCCGAGTATGAATTTGTTTCTACACCTGTTACGCACATGGTTACATTGGAAATATTCTTACACGTGAAATATAATTTATTGTTCTTAGGTAGGATAGAGTAAAATTTTCATGTTAGTTAACCTAGTTCTAAATAAATGCAAGATCTTTTCGCGTTTCTTTTCAAATAAATAAAATGAGATGAAGATAATATTGGTGATCTAACATCAAAAACCAAAACAACTTAAGATATTTCTTCTTCTTATTACATGCAGATTTCTGACTATTAATAATAATAGTTGCTCATAAGCCTAATCTTTAAAATATTATGGGGATTTACAAAATCTGTAAGGTATGCATAATGATGCCCATAGGTAACTTGTACATCCTAGTTTCATATCAGAACTTGTTATTCAAGCATTCTTATCAAATAATAGCAGGAGAGTGAATGAAACTTCTACTTGTGAGGGAACATAATATTATATGGAGAAGATGAACTTGGGGACTAGAGGTACCTTTGGGTCATTCTCTCATGGACTCATCCACCACACATTAAGTAAGTTTGACCATGATATGTCTTTGACTAATCTTGATACATAAGTCTATTTTTCATACGAACAATCTTTTATGGGCAATCTATAAAATAGCTTCCAACTCAATACCATCCCATCCTGTAAAAAGGTTTTCAAAGATGTTTCCCCATTCACCCATTCGAAAGAAATCTATAAATTTTACCTTAAGGGTAAATATTGGGACAGGAGCCTTTGATGGAAAATGGGTGTAAGAGGCTAACCTGTCAGGATACTAAACAGGTATGCTGGAAGCAAGTACCGGCCTATGGTATAACTAGGAAAACCCATCAGGGTATTGAACAGGCTCGTGGGCAATGGGGAATTCTGCATGGGAAGGATATTTCTTACATTTCAAAATTAGCCTATCAGAGTACTAAACATCCTTACTGGCAATGGGTTCTAACTTTGATGTATTTCATTATACCTAATCTATATTTGTCCCTATGAACAATATACTTGTGTAAATCATTAAGAAGAAGCATGCATGATTGAACACAAGGCTAATGAACCTCATCTAATTGCCATTAGAGAATGTTTGTAATATGGTCTTAAGACCTCACCATTCATACCCAAGATGTAATTGTCCTAGAGGTGGGACCCATAAGTTTAGGAGTCTAATAAACTCAAATGTGAACTTTATCAATATCACTTGAATGACATAAATTCTCTAAAAAATCAAACAGGGATGATTGGTTTCCTATTGGTTTTTCATTTATCAAAGACCACTTATCTCCTCATGTTTTCATGTTCAAGGATGAGAGGAAAAATATTCCATCGTAATTAACATGGTTTACAATTGTTAATGATTGATGAAATCGTATGTAATAAGTAATTTAGAAATTTCCTTTATGCTTGTAATATTTTAAAATAAATTTCATTTCCAAACTTAAAAGCATGAATAAAGTTTAATTTTTGGTCGTTTCTTTAAGCATGGCATCAATGTATATTTCTTCTCTCATAATAATAGTATTGGCTTAGTTCTTTTAGATTTTTCTGTTATGGTATTGCTGGTACAGAAACCAGTAGGTTCCTATACCAGCAATACAAAAATTTAAATATTTTTCGAGGGTACTTTTTGCAGAATATTTTTAGCATCTTTTAGCTCTGGCATACTTCATTTCCCTCTGTTAGTCAACATGCATCGGTTGCACATAGTCTTCTTTCATCTTGCAAAAATTTTGTATGATAATAAGAGTTTGCATGAGGGCATGCAAACCAATAGGCGTGGGGGAGAGAGAGACATAATGAATCTTAGTAGATCAACATTCATCAATTCTCTCTCCTAGATATCCATCAGTTCTCACCCTTGCTCCACTTCATCTTCAAATTTTAGCAGTCTACATCATGATTATGCAAACATTTCGTCTTGTTCTGCTAGTTTCCACTTCAACATGCATTAGAATTCAAAGAAAGGGTAACTTGAGGTAAAACTGGTACAAATCTTTTTAATTTACTAATAACTTGGAAAACATGATGCATAACCACTATTACCCACTCCACACTCCACTATGAATTATCACAACTACTCAGTAAACCCCCCATCTTCACTCCACTTGTCATAATGAACAATATACTCTAATGATAAGACCAGGTAATGAAAAGGAAATATGTGGTATACAAATACAAATAAACATCTATAGTGTTTTCTCTTTGTACATCGTAAATCATTCTTAAACCATCTCAAAGAGGATGAAATCATTGTTTCCTATCCAAACAAAGAACCACAAAGTAAATATTGGTCTTAAAATTGATGTAAGATACAGAGTATAAAGGCGTCCAAGTTCATACGACCACCATCACCATCATTTTATAAACGATTCTCCACATGCACACCATTCACCATCACTCTGATACCCCATCCACTGCTTGTCCTCCATTTTTATGATAATTCTATTTTTTTGTTTGAAATTCAATCCATGATAGTTTCCAAAGTGCCATTCCACAAGAAGTAACACCTACACAAAAGAAACAATGTCACAAAAATCTATAAGCAGAGTATCATAAGTTTTTCACCTTGTTTGCATGAGGACATGCAAATCCTTGTGTTTGGGGGTGTGTTGGGCTCCATTTTTGTCATATTTTTTTCCATACAAATACACTCATCACTACACCTTCTCCCCACATTTCATCAATAATATATCGCTAATTACACCATAAACCTCCATTATCTCTTGCTATTCATCCTATGTGGTTAATACATAATTTTCCATATTTTTAGTGATTAAAAGGATGATTATACAATAGTTTTTTCGATGATGGTTTAATCCTATGTTTCTATGTCCAAGCAACATTTTTTGTATTGTTCAGGTTCTGGTATATGCACTGTCAATGTTTCGGTACATGTATTGTTCTTTTTCTAGTACCTGCATTGCAGGTCATCTGATACTCCAAGTCATCCGGTACCAGAAGGTTCTACAGTCAACCGGCACCTGCAAAGTCATATGGTACTCCATGTCATACAGTACTAGCTCGTTCGGTACCAATACTGTGCTCATCCAGTACTCTAAGTCATCTAGTACGAGAAGGTTCTACAGTCAACCGGTACTTGCACAATCATCTAGTACCCAGACTCCATGTCTTCAAGTACTAGCTCGTTCGATACCAATAATACGCTCATCCGGTACTCCATGTCATCTAGTACCAGCTCGTCTGGTACCAATACTGTGCTCATCTGGTACTCCAAGTCATCTGGTACCAGAAGGTTCTATAGTCAACCGGTACCTGCAGAGTCATCTAGTAACCATACTCCATGTCATCTAGTACCCACACTCCATGTCATCTAGTACCAGCGCGTTCGATAGCAATACTGCGCTCATCTGGTACTCCAAGTCCTATGGTACCAGAAGGTTATACAGTCAACTAGTACTTACACAGTCATCTGGTACCCATACTCCATGTCATACGGTACCCACACTCAATATAATCCAGTACCATATCGTCCGGTACCAATAATGTGCTCATTCGGTACTCCATGTCATCTAGTACTAGCTCGTCGTGTACCAATATTGCGCTCATCTGGTACTCCAAGTCATCCGGTACCAGAAGTTTCTACAATCATCCGGTACTCACACTCAATGTCATCTGGTACCTACACTCTATGTCATGTGTTACTTACACTCCATATCATCTGGTACTCAAAATTCAACACATACATTACTAGAATGTTCCAGAAACCATCTGGTACCAAAATGCTCTAGGTCATCCTGTACCAACATCAACAATAGTCTGATACTAGAAACAATTCAAAATTTTGGAAAGCTTCTAAAGGAAAATCGGGGACATGGGTATTGTCCAGAGCGACGTTTACATGCAAAAAAGTGTTGAAAAAACATGTGGACCTCCAGCTTAGGGGGAATGATTTTGCCAAAATTAGTTAAAATCTCAAACTGCCAACGTGTGCCTCGTTTTCCATGCAGATGGAATCAGATCCAGAAATTCTAAGATATGGGTTTTGTCTAAAATATGAAAAATTGAGTAAGGAGTGGGAAGTTTTTCAAAATGTGAATTAGGGTGGAATACATGGATGGATCCCTAACTCGAATCTGCCCAAATTGCAGTAAAACACAGATTTTTGAAGATTTGTCCTAAAAATGTAAAAATTGATTTTAGATTTTAGGGGTTTGATTTCATACATTCCTCCATGGATTTCATGTATAAATAAGCCTCATGGGGCTATGATAAAGCCAATTTTCATTATGATCATTCTTTTGTAAGGAAGGTTCATGTAATAGAGGAAAAGAGTTATGATGCCAATGTTGTAATTTGAGCTTGAATTTCAATAGATGAAATATGATCGATTTCAGATTTGCGGTGCATCATTGGGTTTTCATCTGAAGTATCTCTAGCAACGATTGCCATCTTGGGAGGGCCCCTCAAGATTGGTAATGTGCTGCTCATTTATATTTGTTTGTTAGATTTGTTTAATTCATTGTTATGTATATGTTAGTTTATCTCTGTGTGAGAGATTTTTGTTGCATTGTTAATTGATCCATAGATTAGTTGATGGGTAATGTTCTATTCACTTTTCTAATTGATTTATGTTAATTTTATTTATTGGTTAGCTCAAACTTTGATTCTTCTTAGTGTGATAGATATGCTATAGACACCTTTGTGTGGTAAGAAATTGATTTTATTTCTTGCATGACATAACCATAAAACACATGTGATCTATGATTCCAGGTTAAGGATTTTAAGGTGAATCACATTAATAAAAAAGAGCCACAAACGCTTATTCATTGAAGTGTAAACATAAACCATCATTTGTTGTTTTTGCAAACAATCTGATTCAATTCAATGTTTCCAATTACATTGTTGGAGTGATAAATGTTGTGGGAATGTCTTTTAATTATAGGATTTGAATGCAATCTGAAAGATTAAATTTTATGTGAAGAAACAAACAGAAATCAATCTTGAAATCTTACAAAAATACATATCATAGTATCTTCAAAGAATGATATAGATATAACTCCAAAGGTTCTGAATATTAAAAATAAGGCTTGTGCAAACATACTATTCAAAACATACTCATAAAATAGAGCATTGATTCTTGACACACATGGAATTATTCTTGAGTTGGAATCGATTAGGAGTTTGAGAAGAAGGTTGTGATTATATTTTGTTGAGCATGAATTTAACAACCGATAATCTTTGAAATTGAGTTTGTGGAATTTTACTGTAAATGGATGAGTGATGGAAAAAGTCTTTTAGGTGATTCCATTTGTTTTCTGAAGATCTTGAATACTGAGTGGATTTAAATGAGAAGAGTCATTTCTATGTTTTATGGTTTGATGTTTTGGTTGAGTTTGAAGAAAACACAATAAGGATTAAAATTCTTGGATTTTGAGAATAAGTTTTTAGTAAGGATTATTGACTTGTTTTAGATCTTGGTACCAGTTTGCACTAGTTTCTGATTTCATTGTCATTTGAACTCATTTTTTTTTGCTTGTTTCTTTTATTCCATTTAAGTGAAGATCCACTATAGGAAATAATCATTGAAGGGTATAAAACTTAAGTAAGCCACTCATGATTAATCACACGAACATCATCTCGAGTACATGAAATACTATGATATAAGCCTTTATAGCAGTAAGTTATTCCTACGTCCCAGTGATGAATCCTTAGTGTTAATTTCCTGCAATGTGGGTTTGAAGATTGTTTTGATGGATTTAGATTAGGCTAGACTATAAAGAGGTACTCTCCAGAAATGGTGGGAGGAAAATTGGGAAAGAAATGTGTCTAAACCTGTATTCCATGGAAGAGTCACTTTTAAACATGACACCTTTCACTCTCTTTGTGTCTAGGTTGGAAAATCTGTGTGTATCTTGATCATACTCCTTTATAAAATTACAAATTGGTCTGTGATCCCTGTTGTTGAGTCAGTGTTTTCAAGACAGTTGTCATTTCGTCAATATTTTCAAAGAGAAGTTCAACCCTAAAAGCCTTCTATTGCGTCAGCCATTTCTATAGTCCTTAAGACTTCTATTGCGTCGGCCATCCCTGAGTTAGTCCTAAATCACTTGTTACTCTGATCTACTTCAAGTCTTGTTACGATTTTCATTTCATTGATGGGGGATACATTAAGGCCCTCCCGTGATGAGTCTTTTCCTATCGACTTCAACTCATTATCCAGGAATTATACTTAGAAACTAATTCATACCTTGGAACTTGCAAGCCTGAATGGTAGGTTTCCTTGCTTTCGACAGTGGGTTTTCATCATTGACTCCTGATCGGAATATTTCATCGAGTGTTCGATCTCATCTCAATGATTCACATTCGTGGGATTGTACTAGTGTACCTTGGGTGTCATTGGAATTAATGGTGATTTCCCTCACACTTGTTAACAGTATACACTAATGATCGGTAATCAAGTGGTTTCTACCATGTTCAACTTCAACACATGTATTCACATGGTTAGATTCGTACTTAGAGTGGTGGAGATGAAGACCCTGGATATTTTCTAACCGATTCATGTTGTGTTGGGGTGTATTCAGTGTACTGTTACATAGATCCACATTGTATGTCTCGTGGCTATGTTCAAATTTGAGTCTTTAACACATATATCCACAGTGTATTTTTGGTGGCTATGTTCAGATTTGAGTCATAATGGCATGGATCCACAATGTATATTTGGTGGCCATGACCTGTCTTACTTGACATGGATCTTTGTATGTCAGCATTTATGCTTTGATTAATTTGTATTATGAGTATGGGAATGCCTACCTCAGTGATGATATATTATTGTACTGTATTTTCTTGTTTGTTGGCAGGTTTCCGACCGACTATTCCTTGTTCCCTACACACACTCGACAAAGTATTTCAGCTATCACTTTGTTCTAACTTCATACTTTGGGGGGCTCTCTATTACACATTATTTTCTTCACCCTTATGACTGTTAATGGTGTAAACCTATTTGTTTCCTTCAGAGAGGTTAGTAGCCTGAATTCTTGAAGAAAGAAGGGAGAAGAACTTTCCCTAAGAGAAGAAGTTGTATTTTCCTTTGTAAAAACCCTATTAAGGAGGATTTACGCAAGCTGCTATATACACAAGGTGCAGAAATGCCTGATTTCTGCAGGTTGCACTATATCTAGGTTGTGAAGTTTCTGTAGGCTGCACCATAGCTAGGGTGCAGCGGCCTTCGTGCGTGGGAAAAATGAGCGTCTTCTCGATTCTTCTAAAAGGAGAAGTTTCTATGGTGAGGTGGCCTCCGAATGGTTTGAATCTTACTCGCTTTCATGATTTAGTGGGATCATCCTAACCTCCTCACCCTATCCTCTTCATCTTATAAAAGGAGAGGATCTCTCATGGAGAAAGTTAGCTTGATTTTGGCTTGGGATTGCTAGCTTGGTTAGAGTGGCTTTGAGTTTTTCTTTGTCAAGATATATTGCGAGTAGCTATCAGATCTATGGTCTCATAATCCATTGGAGCAAGAAGTGTGTGGGAAGCAAGGAACTGTTGGAAGGAACCTTATGACATCAAGGCATCTGGTTGTAATCTCTCTTTCTATTATTTAATATGATACATTGGCATGCTTCTTTCCCATAGAATTATCTTTATTTTATTGCATAATTCCTTGATCATACGCATAGGTTGTCATTGAATATACTTCTACTTCTTTCACATTGGTTGGTTTGTGTCTCACTGCAGGATCAGTATCACAAGAGAACTGGAGCGAAACAGGAACAAGAAAGACATAAGGAAGTGACACTTAAAGGTATGTCTCTCATCATGTGTTTGGTAGTAAATTCGATGATTATAGCCTAGTAAAGCACCATGTTTTGTCTCGTTTTGTGCTAGATCTAGGTGGATCTAGGGGGATTGATTTGTGTTCGCACTTAACAATTAACCTGATAACAATATGGAAGAGGCACCTAAGGATAAAGTGCCAAATATTTAATATTGCACAGTACTGAAATAACTTGAGGATGTATTTAAAGAGATACCGGGGTTGCCATCGAAAAGAGATATTCATTTCTCTATAAATCTGATGCCTGTAGGAACACCTGTATCTAATACTCCTTATAGGATGAGTATGCTAGAGCTGAAGGAATTACAGATATAACTCGAAGATATTTTGAAGAAGTCCTATATACACCCAAGTGTGTCACCTTAGGGTGCTCTAGTATTGTTCGTGAAGAAGAAATATGGCATAATGAGACTTTGTATCGACTTTAGGGAGTTTAACAACGTAACAATAAATAATAGGTATCATTTGTCAAGGATAGATTACCTCTTTCATCAGCTGAGGCACACACAGATATTTTCAAGGATCCATCTTAGATATGGATATCACCAATTGATAATTGAGGAAGAAGACATAAAAAAAATTCCTTCAGAACGAGGTACAAAAACTATGAGTTCAAAATTCTTCCATTCGGTTTGTCAAATGCACCAGTTGTCTTCATGTATTTGATGAATGGAGTTTTCAAAAATTACTTAGATAAGTTTGTCATTGTATTTCTGGATGACATACTTATTACTCAGTCTTAAGAAGAGCATGAGCAACACTTGAGGATAGTGCTACAAGTTTTGAGGGAGCATTACTTGTATGTAAAGTTGAGTAAGTACTCATTCTACCAGCGACATATTCATTATTTGGGTCATATCATTTCCAAGGAAGGAATAGTTGTGGATCTAGAAAAGATAAAATCCATCGAGGAATGGTCGATACCAAGAAATGTCACAGAGGTGAGGTCCTTTATGGGACTTATAGGTTATTACAGAAGGTTTATTGAAATATTCTCAAATATTGGGCATCCAATCACATCATTGCAAAATAAAGGTGTGTGATTTGAATGGACTCCATATTGTGTAAGGAGTTTTGAGCACTTGAAGATTTTGTTGACAAGTGTGTTGATTTTGAGAATTGTTGATTTAGATGAAGCGTTCGGTGTGTTCATGAATGCATGCAAGGAAGGGCTCAATGGATTCCTTAGTTAGAATGGGCATGTAATATTCTATGAATCAATAAATTTAAAAGAGAATGAAATGATCTATGCTACTCATGATTCAGAATTGGAATCCATAGTGTGTGCCTTGAACATGTGGCAGAACTATCTCATGGGTAAAATATTTGAGTTGAGAACATACCATAGTGGTTTGAAGTATTTGTTTGGACAACCAACTTTAAATGTTAGACAAAGTAGGTGGTTAGAATTCCTCAATGTGTATGACTTTGACATAAATCATATCAGAGAGAAAGAGAACAAGGTGTCTAACACACTTAGCAGGAGGGTGTGCGAGATGCATGCTACAACCATTAACATGTACAAATTGGATTTGTGTGATATAATTTTATAGGTTTCAAAATCATATCAACCCTATGTGGACATAAAGGATACTTTACATCAAGGTATGTCGTAGAAAAAATTTGAAGGTTATGAGCTAAAAGAGGATGGAGTCCTCATGTACAGGCACAGAGTCTATGTACCAAATGTTCAGGAGTTCAACAATCTATTATTGTCAGATATACATAAGGTTTCTTATGCATGACACTTAGGCTACCAGAAGACAATTGTCACAGTAAAAAAGCAATACCATTGGCCAGGCATGAAAAAGGAGGTTGCTAATTTTATTGCTAGATGTCTTGAATGTCAAAAGGTCAAGGTTGAGAACAAACATCTAGTTGGTTTGCTACAACATTTTCCCATTCCTGAGTGGAAGTGGGAATTTGTAACCATGGATTTAATTACTAAGATTCCTAGGAATACTAAGCAACATGATTCTATATGGTAGTGGTGGACAAGATTACTAAAGATACCCATTTTATTCTAGTAAAGTTAGCGCACAAGGAAGCCAACATTGCTAAAATATAGATGCGAGAAATTGCTAAGGTGCATGGTGTACCTAAGACAATTGTGTTTGATAGAGATTCCAAGTTCACATCGAACTTTTGGAAAAGGATATTCAAAGTATTTGGGACACATTTGAATTTTAGCACAGCATATCACCCTGGGATAAATGGAAAAACATAGAGGGTAAATTGGGTGATTAAAGATATGCTCAGGATGTATGTGATAGATAAGCCATCAAAATGGGAAGACTAACTTCACTTAATAGAGTTTACTTACAACAATGGGTATCAAACATATTTAAAGATGAGCCTATTTGAGGAACTTTATGGAAGAAAGTGTAACACACCAGTGATTTGGGACAACCCAACATACTACGCAGTGGTTGGGCCAAATTTTCTCCAGGAAATGGAGGAGCAGATGGTAAAGATAAGGCAAAATTCAAAGGTTGCCCAAGATAGGAAGGGTAGACACATTTCATAGTGTTTCACACACTTGATTAATTGTGTGGGGATTACCTGGCAATGAGTCGGGACACGAATATGTCATTGAACCTATCCTTGTAAAGTGTCATCATACTAAAGTTATTAATATTATCACATCGTTGTGCATAGACAAATCAGATGAAAACATATGGGGGGCTAAAACCACTGAAACAGGGAAAAGGGAGGGAAAATTAAGTCCTAGGGAATATTTTATTAATATTTATGGAAAAGTGAATTTATGGATAATTAATTATCCTAAGTTCCCAAGGGATGGGAACGACACCGAGTGGCTAAAACTAGTTCTAAAGGTGACACGTGTCAATTTTAAGGCATGCAATATATATTGTTGGACTCAGTGTATTTGGGAGGGGAACTTGTTAGGGGGAATTAGTCATTCATATTCTCATGTGTAGAAGGGGTCAGACCATCTTGGAATTACGACTATTACCTTATCTACAAAGAAAATATTATAAGGGATTTTTCTGTATTGTAACCATAGTTTTGTTGTCGAAGAGGCAGGTTGTCAGGTCCGTGAACATTCTCTCCAGGTGAGAATTTTTCTTGAAATTTTTCCCTCATGCATTGGGCATTATTTGCAGGGATCTGAAAATTCCTTTCCATCCTATTGTTAGAACCATAGAAGGGAAGTGAGGCAGCCGAGGGGACTGTTGAGCATAGTAGGGGCACAAGTCCTTGGGTGTAACAAGCATGTGGGAATGAGAGAATGTAGTCTAGTTGTACCTGTGGCACCTCATACTGAACAATTTTGTTGATTATTAGACCTTAGATTGGCATTAGGAACCCTTTTTCCATGGTGGAGTTAAGCCCCAGCTCAGGGGTGACGTGTTTTTGAAAGTATATGAGAAACATAGTTTATGGTCGGGAGGAACATCTGAGTTGTCCACGCAATTAGTAACTTTTCATAAAAGATAAGGGTCTTTATATGCTTGTTTCATTTACTGTGTGCTTAATTATATGTGTTTAATATGATTTTAATTCTTGTATGTTCTTGCATATAAGTAATTGTTGTTATTCTATATTATGCTACTTGCACATGTATGTGTGGTGTTGATAGTCAATATTTGTAGTCATGCATGAGTATGACATTTGTTGTTATCTTTTCTATTATGTTAACCTTATGATATTGGTTATGAGTCTCTGAGACAAGGTTAGAATGACTATGCACTCAGGGAAATACTCTGTGTGCACCAGAGAATGGATTTACTTGTGCACACAAGGAAGTAGTATGTGCACACAAGGAGAACAAAATTGGTGTGTGACACCAGAATGGTTGTGTGTACAATAGTGATCTCATGTTCAGTATGGAATACACGTGAAATAAAGTGGCGTGCTCAATATGCTTGGGCGCGTAGTTGCATTGTGTTACTTTTGTTGTTTTAAGTTGTGTAAAAAAAGGAAAGTTTGTGTGGTGTTACTCAACTTGAGGTTGAGTGCATTACTTCAAGTATTACTCCACAAACTTATACTTATAGAGTAAAATATGCGCAATGTATTTTGGAGTATCATTTCTAAGTAGTAGGTTGGATAAGGTTACAAATTAGTATCAAAGAAGATTGGTGATGAGGAATAATCCTCATCGATGTTGACATAATCCAGGGAATACTGCGAGAAATTCAATATTGCCAGATTTTATGATATCGAGTCAAATATCTATGGGGATGGGTTCATTTCCTTCAATGAAACCTAGGCCCTCGAATTTGACGGTAGCCAAGATGTACCTCTTGAATCCCATGCCCCGATGATCGAACTTCAGTCATTCGGTTCTATTCAATGATGGTAGGCCGCATGATCTTTCCTTGTTGGTATAATTTGGGGGCATGTGAGGCTTGTTCGTTGAAGTGCCTTTCTATCCCAATACATTTTATGGATTCATTGACTACAAAATAATTTGTCATAACAGATCCCAACTACTTTTTTGTCGGTCTATGTCGCTCTCTTTTTCCCTGAATTTTTGTGTGTCATTTTGTGTTCCCTTCTTCCACTTGTTCATCCCATTGCATATCATAGCAAAAAGAGTTGAATTCAAGGAAATGAGATTTCAACTGGAGGACCGAGGATGAAAGAAAGGACATGGAAGGTAAAATGAAATTTTGAAATGGGCGTGGAGTGCATTTCTTAAATATATACAACATTAAACACTACATGTACCCAACATCCACAAGAAACTCAAAACTCAACGAAATATGCAATCTAGTTAAGTTCAAGCGACAGTGACGTCCATTTGGTTTGGGAAGTCAAATGAAGCTTCATGAATCTCAAAAATTAGTAATGTAACAGTTCCTTTTGATTCCAAAGATATTCATAGCAAATAATCAAAGTTGCATCGAAAACGTATTTGGCCAAAGTTCTATAAATATTGGCTCGGGCGGCACACTTTCTCACGTGTTATCACTCTGTAATTTTCCCAAGGCTGTGAAGGCAACCAATGAGGTAACATCAAACTGCTTTGAGTCTAGGATCTAGCCCTCCTAAACTCAGAGAGGGATCTCTCTATTAGATTTAGACTTTTTTGAGTATGGATCTTAGGCTAGTTATGATAGACTGATATTTGGTTTTTTATATGGTTTGGTTGGAGAAAGAGAAAATGGGCAATTGGGAAATGGAGTCACAACTAGAATCAAATAAAACATATTTTTCAGGCCATTAATGCATTTCAATTTATTCAAATCATTGGATATTCATAGGCTTGAGGTATGGAAGAGGGGAAAAAAGGGTAAGAAGTCAAATTAAAGACAGAGGAATAACGAATTCTGAATTCAACTTTCAATGGAAAACATAGAAACTATTCTAAGACAGGTGACATAGTGTATATCTCAAAAATTTATTCCCTATTACTTCTTAGAATAATTAATATTGCAGAATACAAAATGATTACAGAGGGAGACAAAATTATAGAGAAAAAACTTCACCAATGGATTTCACACAAGAATCTTGTCATATGGCACTATGTTGTTGTAATTTATTTAATAACATCCCTGTGTATGAATGATATCCAAATGTGCAGTCAGGTCCAGAAGGGCCTAACATTATTTTTTCCATTCAACAGGGTCCAACTCATCAACCTCCAATACTTTGAATTTCGAAGTATTTATAAATTATTTACAATGATCCTGTCATTAATGAGCATGATTGAATTTAAGCAAATCTAAACCGATTCGATTTCGGATTACAAAGAAATAGAGATCATTCAGATTCATTCAGATATCCGACACTATTTTTATGGGATCTATGGGTGATATGTGCCTTTGAATTCGCCCTTTTTCCCCTATGTCCTTTGACTTTCCTGCCTCTTAAATTTTGGAAAAATATGGTCCCGTGGAGTCTCCATTTCTCCCAAGATGAGATGTTTGTGTAACAAAGGGGGGAGGATTTTGTAGATAATCATGTTCTGGACAAAAACTATTTTTCGGTTTTTCCAAATTCATCTCCAACTCGTCGAAATAGCTCCCAAAAAATCATGACTGAAACAGGAAAAAATGGAAGCCTGAAACATAGAGCTCAAATATGGCTTCGATTCTCCCAACTTATGACACCTGTTTAAATTATGGGGGAGGTTTTTGTTCTTCAGCCCATTCTGAACAAAAACCTCTCTTGGATTTTGAAAATTCATTCTCGTTTTCCCGAAATCACTCTTAGAAGTTGACTGGTAAAACTGGCAAAAAAATGATTTTTTGAATTTGGGGGAGCGGTTTTGCAGGGGGAAGGTGGTTTTTGGACCCCTGAGCTAGTAAATGGTATTGGGAGGGGTGATCCCCATTCACCATATGGTGACACCCTTCCTCAATTAAATGACTTACTCGGACCCCCTTAATGGTTGAGTGACTT
This sequence comes from Picea mariana, assembly GCA_032191745.1. Lineage (NCBI taxonomy): Eukaryota > Viridiplantae > Streptophyta > Pinopsida > Pinales > Pinaceae > Picea > Picea mariana. The sequence continues at coordinate 157,467 of JASDQU010106019.1, forward strand.
AAGGGGGGGTCCGAGTTATGGGGGAAATGTCGTGGGTTGTAAACTTAGGATAGTTTAAGTTTTTTAATTTTTGTTTTATATTTTTTTTATTATATCTTTTGTTTTTATTTGTGTTTTTTTTCTAATTTGTGTTTTTTTTTAGTTTAGTTTTATTCGTTTTATTTGATATATGTTTTATGTTTATTTTTTTATTTAATTTATGCTTTTATATTGTTTTATTTTTAATTGTTTTTTATTTATATATTTATATATTGTTTTGTTTTTTATTTTATTATTTAACTTATTATATGTATTAATTTATTTATTATTGTACTAACTTAATTACAGTTAATTTAATTACTAATCTTATTAACCTATTTACTAACTTAAACAAATAACTTAATTACTAATTATTAAATAATTAATAATTAATAATTAATCTAATTATTATTTTACTATTAATTATCTTATTAAAATAATCTAATTAAAATAAATTTATTAGGCTAATAAGTATTAGAAAACACCACTAACCATTTATTATTAATCAAATATTTTTTATCCTAAGTTTGTTTATGTAGGGATGAGTGGTGGGCGAGATGTAGCCAATGGGATAAATGGACAAGAGAGTGAGTGATGCAGAGGTGGATGAAGGATGCAGCAGGGTGATGAAGGATCGGGCGAAATGAATGTTGGGGAAAATTGAATCAATCGAGCCCAACAAGCTAGATGTCTTCATCATGGGAGCAACGCCAAATAAGAAGCTGAAAAATCAAGTTACCTATGATTATAGGACTCCAACACCACGATCCCATCAGGTTTAGAATTTTTTTTAGGGGACTTTTTGTTACAATAGTTTCATCATTATTCTTATATTATTTGTTTGAGTATGCAATCCTTAACTACTATGTAGACTTTCACATCTTTAAATCTTATCTAAAATATGTATTGTGGATAGTGATCACCACTTGAGTCTAAGGTTAAAAGGATACTTTGAATAGGTCAATATTATCTCCCTTTATATGGCAATGTCATGTTGATGATATGAAATGATGTTTGGATTGGTATGCCCCATCTATGTAGTGGAAATTTTTCCATGGAAATTTGTTCTTGTATTTTGGTTAATTTTAAGAGAATCCATATCATACCTTAGTCATTAAGTTCGTTAGTATTTACAATGTTCCCACTTTCATTGTTGAGACCTAAACTTAATTGGATTGTAGATTCCATCCATCCAACAAACATGGAGCATAGTCAACCATTGACTTCCTTCGACATTTCTCTATGTTTATTGGATGGGGGAAATTTCCAATCAAGATAAGGATTGTCACCACTACCAAATGATTGTCATTACAAAATGCATGTGCGGGTGACTTCTTGCAATTTGAAGGTAAAAATTATTTTCAAAATTTTGAGATCATTGTTTATAATAATCTGTTTTTAAGGTCACAACCAAGCGAGACACCAAATTGGTGTATGAGGACCCCTTGTTTGTGGGACAAGGGACCCCCTCTGCGTAGTGATTTGACTGCTAAAGTCTATAAAGGTATACATACCCTACCCCCCTCTAGATTTTAACTTGTGACCTCCAAGGAGGAAACACATGTTCTTAACCATTATGCCCACTTAGGTTGTTTCCAACTACTTCAAGTTGTATCACCAAAATGTTGTAGCGTGATGCCAATTTCAAATCAGATCTTTCGTGTGGCTCAATACAATGTTTGAAAACAAGTGGTCTTCATTGCAAGTGGGATGGGGGCATATTTTTCAATGACATTTCAGATATTGTTCATGATGTCAATTTTGTTTGTGATCGAGAAGTAGATCAAATTACTAGTAACAACACAATTATACTTTTCAATAGGAAAATTCAAAATCATTGTTCGGGACATCTCATCATAATGATCTTATTGAATTTATTTCTCCTATAATGGATCTTATAAGACTGACATTTTACAATGGAATCCACATGACTAAATCGGTGACTAAATGAGGACTAAATTTTGGTGGGCTAAGATTCTTATTGAATTTCTTATAGGACAAAAATAAAAGGGTCTAATTCCTTTGATATGATATGATGAATTGAAGAAATTAACAAATAATGATAATAATGATCTCACTTATTGATATCTATTTAAGGACATTTTGATATATATTTTTTAAGTTTCCAAAAATTTAAGGACATTTTAATATATAATAATAATAATAATAATAATAATAATAATAATAATAATAATAATAATAATAATAATAATAATAATAATAATAATAATAATAATAATTGTCATCATCATCATCATCATCATCATCTATTTTTAAGGTCACAGCCAAGCCACACCAAATTGGTGTATGAGATCCCCTGTTTGTGGGACAAGGGACCCCCCTCCGCCCAACGATTTGACTGGTAAAGTCTACGGAGGTATACATACCCTACCCCCCTATGGATTTGAACTTGTGACCTCTTAAGAGGAAACACATATTCTTAACCATTGGGCTCACTTAGGATGTATTAGTGATTGTTTTGTACGATCCAAAACCATAAAATTAATAAAAACACATTTTTAATATAAATACAAATACAAATTAAAATAAGGTATACTATTAAAAAAAATTACTATTTCTATTTAGAAACAAACTTGAATTGCTCAAGACATCAAAAACATAAATATAAATAATATATAAACAAACTTGAATTAAACTTGAATTGCTCGACACATCAACAACATAAATATAAATAATATATAAACAAACTTGAATTGCTCAAAACATCAAAAACATAAATATAAATAATATATACAAGCATTAAAATTGAAGACAAATGTTTTTAATCAACTATATTATTACTTTTACTTTTAATTATCTATATTATTACTTTTTGTTGTGCCATTATATTATCTAACCATGATTGTTTAAAAAATGTAAAAACAAAATGAAATTGAATCTTTTCTTTTTTCCTATTTTTCATTTCATAAAGAAACTTAAAAGTGTATATTGTATGTGCAAAAGAGCACTCAAAAGATACCCTTGGAAACATCCAAGAGATGACTTTGTAAAGGAGCTAAAAAGAAACCAACTCAAGAACTAAAGTCCTACTAGAAGAGGATTATTCACCCGTGTTTCTATCTTTTTTATTCATCTTTTCTTTCATGGTAATCCACCACGACATATGTGTTGAATCTCGATTTACAGGATTTGAAGGGATTACGAAATCCTTGTCAAAGTACGACTTATCAAATTCATGTGGTCTCTTCATTCCCTTTGATAGGGTTTCATTTGCATCTTCAATTCTCATGGGGAATATCACCATAGACTTGTCTTTTTCTCCATTCTTTGAGAAGAGAGTTAATTCCTCAATTTGATCTATTAGACATGTTTTGATATCCCGTTATCCGAGTGGTACCTTGCATTTCAGATAAATATTATACCTTGCGTCTTCGTAGATAAGATACCACAATTCTAGCTCGTTTGTGTTCTACATTATTCCGTTGTTTTATTCATTAATAGAAGTTGGGTTTTCACTGTATTGTTGTGCTCTCTGCGATATTTATGTGTGTGTTTCATTTCATTCTCTATACAATCTGGATCAGTGGTATTAGAGTAGGCTATGATACTCTGTGTTGTTTCTTTGTGAATATTCCCGACAAGGTCAGAGTATAGCGAATTGGGTCTCAAGCTAGTTTCACTAGAATATGACCGCTCTCGCCAGCCTAAGCGACCTCCCGTGATGGGGAAAAGGAGTGATAATGAAGCAGGATATCCGAGAAAGATATTTCTTGAGGAAGCCCTCACACGACAGAGGAATGAGATGATGGACTATTTCGCCTAGATTATTCAATGACTATCGATGATAGGCGAGGCACCTTCAACAAGGGGAAAGTTCAGAGGTGCGACACCCTTCAAGGTACAAGTTAAATTTAATCTCCCTTTAGTTGAAGGTAAAATAGATGCATATGCTTTGGATAAATGGTTAAATATTTTAGAGGGTTACTACTTTGTTAAAAAAAAAATCGATAATGAAAATATCACCTTCGCACTCCTTAAATTCATTTCCCATGTCAAATATTGGTTGAAAGGTTATTGGGAGAGGAATAATGAAGATGATCTTGTAACATTAAAAACAAGACCCACTTGGGAAGTCTTTGTTGATGCCCTCAAGGAGGAAATATAACATATTTGAATCTATGATGATCAGTACACAAGATAGGTGAAAGGGACCCCACTACATTTCATTGTCGACAATGAAATCCATTAAAACTTGAACTCAGCTGAGGTTATTAAAATATTCAATTCATTGAAAATGTCACACCCCCAACCATACACCATCTTTTAGTTGAGCCAGAGATGAGACCTTTACATCAGCCAATAATGTCACCTATCCTATGGCATCAATCCCTTCAAAGATTAGGTATTTTGTGATTTTGACTTGGTTGAAGTTTGTGATGTGCTTGTAAGACAACCTTGTATGTAGAAATATCAAGTTGTTTACAAATCCCAGCCCTGTAGTGTCATTGTTACCTTGCTAGGTTAGTCCTAAATAATACCAGAGGTAGTTCCAACTACTGCAATTTCTTTGATATAAAAAAAATAGTGTTAAAAGATAATATCTTAGACTGCAAAGTTTATCGTATTCATGGTTTGGTCATAAGGTGAACAAAATATCACTACGACCACCACAACTTCAACACAAAATCTCTCTACAGAACAAAAGCAAGTGGAAAAGGTGGGAAAAGAATATAGAGACATCTTCACCTCACTTATAATGGTGCCTTTGCACTATCAAGTCAAACATCCCATTGACTTGATATATGGGTCCCTCTTACCTAATGGTCCCATATACAGATGCTCCCTTCTAGAGACTGAGGAAATAAAGCATCAAATTCATGAGCTCATTCGAATGGGACACATTTGACTGAGCTCCTCACCTTGTGGAAGCCCAATCGTGTTCGTAAAGAAGAAGGATGGGACATGGAGACTCTGTATTGATTACAAATTCTTGAACAAAATCAATGTCAAGAACTGATACACGATCCCCTGGATTGGCGATCTTGTTTAACAACTCAAGGGTGCCAAGTCCTTTAGCAAGATAGATTTGAAGTCAGGATACCACCAGTTCCATGTAGAACAAACTAATGTATGGAAGGCATCCTTCAAATCTAAAGAAGGCATTTTTGAGTGGTTGTTCATGCCTTTTGGCTTGACTAACACTGCAACACCATTCATGAGAATGATGGATGATATCCTACGAGAATTGACAAAATCTTTTGTAGTCGTATATTTGGACACCATCCTCATCTTCAGTCAAACATGGGCATAACATTTGTATCTGTAACACATCCACTATCATAATTTAAAATTTTTGGGTTAATTTTCTGCAATTGAGAAGTTCCCACAAACCTGCCTTAGCGAAATGCCAATCCCTGGTTCACTATCGGGATTCAGGGTTTCTAAAGTCAAAACTCATTCACCCCCATGACTCGTGATCCTCCAAATCCCGATGCGCTCCTTACACATTAAGTCCCCAGGCCAAGCATGTGGTTTACTGCCTTTACGACCATGGTCTTACCTTCTGTACGGGGCTACTCCTATCGGAGTTTCGGGATTTCCGTTGTCGTAATTCACGAGTTCTCAGAACTCGCAGTTCTCCGATCCCCGATATGCTCCTAACGCATTAGCCCTCTATGCTATACAATAGTCTATGTGACCGCTTACCATAAGACCACCGCCGTATAACCTCCCATCGGGATTTCGGCATTTTTGATGACACAAAACACATGTCCACGGGAATTGCGAATTCCCGATTCGCGATTCTCTCCGGGTGCTCGACATGCGTCCTTCCTACAGCTCCGTCCTCCTCCGCTAGTGGGATTGACAGCTGGCTCCCACTCATCGGGTTTCGCGGTTCGCGATTCCGTATGGCAAGATTTCCTTGCATTCGTAAACCCCGATATGCCGAACCCCGACTATGTTAGATCCACTAACACGCGTCCCTCAAATGATGGACGGTCCTGATCGTATCAGAGAATCGCGTATCGCGATTTCCTTGTGCACAAATCTCTTGTCTCCGGGAACCTCGATTCCCGATCTCTGACTCTTCGGGATCCTTTGCCACGTGTCCCTTGTATCGACGGCTCAAGATGATATCGGGATTTCACATATCGCGGTTTTGTAATGTAAGGGTTTCATGTCCTTGAAATCCCCGATACACTGATTCCCGATTTTCTGAACTCCGACTTTCTGGGATCTCTCGCCACGTGTCCCTGTTGTTTGTACGGTTCAGATCCTATCGGGAGATCGCGGATCGCGATCTCCTGTTACACAATTTCCTTACCATCGAAAACTCCGATAAACAAAACGCCGACGGCGCACGATCCTTTGCCACCTGTCCTCGCAGACGGACGGTCCGGATTGATTCTCGGGGTTTCGGGACTTATGATGTCCTGGTTCTCATAGCCTCAAGAACTCCGATTTCCCGATCCACGACTCTACGGGATCCTCTGACACGCGTCCTCGAACAATGGACGGTCCAGATCTGGTCGGGAAATCGCGTATCGTGATTCCGATATGTGATGGTTTTATACTCCCCAAATCTCCGATAGTAAAAATCTCGACGCCTCCCAAACGCTGACACGTGTCCTGCCAGGATCAACGGCTAGGATCAGTTCTCTGCACACTAGGGTTTAACTCCGGCGCATCTCCTCCAGATCCAATGGCTGACGGGTAATTGGACCGAGATCTAATGACCTAGACTCGTTCTTTTGGGTCTTGGGGTTTACGCACCCAATTTCACGTTGCTCACGATGATAGAGAATAAAGGGTCAAGGTATGTAACGCCTTCGTTACTCCCTTCAATCTAAGGGTCGTGAATGACTATGGGTCCTCCGACGAGATCTCATCCGTCGACTTATTTCATCTCGCAACATTATTATCTGGGAACCTTAACAGGGTCATTTCTCCTCGTACAGGGTTAATAAGGCTGGTGCGTTCGAGTTCCTTATTCTGGGTCCTTGGTGAACCTTTCCAAGGGGGAAAATATCTGTGGAGAGATTCCTATCGGGGCATTCCCGGAAGCAGGTAGAGGAAGACAGCTTCCCGAGAATGGAGGGACATGATTAGATTCATCTATCCACATAAGTCGAGCACGGTTTCCTCCGTGTTAAGCATATATCGACGGATTCGTATCAAGCACTACGCAGACATTCACATGCTGAAACCATTTACAATTTCACAGCTCTATGAGCCAATAACTACTCCTCATTATCAATTACTGCACAGATATTCTTACATAGGAGATATTTACAATTATACAAGTCTATGAACATATGTGACAGCATATAAATGTCAAAACGCAATATACGCAAAATACTTATCAAAATAACTTCAGCAATGGAAGAAACTGCTGAGAGGGGTGCTCGTTTCCACCCAACCGTAGGCGTAGCGACTCCTACTGGATTTACCACTAGCCACCCCCGAGTTGAGACCACGATGTCCTGAGACCTGCGTCTCTCTGTCTGCCAGTGCCCAGAAGCAAAGGTTGCAATCCTTCCTCCTGTGATCACTCACTCTGCGTAGAAAACTGCCAGAGTTCCCCTCGCGTCTGCCCCCCGTCAATCGTTCCAGCCATACGCCTTATCCTCTCGCGAGGTTGCGTGTGGCACGATTACCCTCGCGCTGGTCAGTCACGATGGCTCTATGGATAGGCGGTTCACCTCCCCATCCCTCATCAAGCCATCAACCTACCAGCCTGCAAGGCATTTATTTCAGGGCTAGCGAGCCGCTTTTGGTTCTCCGGGCCAGTGGAGTCCAAATACGGTATTAAATTCTCAGTGGAAGTTAACGCCCCTTTTTCAAGGTGCCC
>JASDQU010106019.1:165694-185456 GCA_032191745.1 Picea mariana
TGAACATGGGGTGCATGTGAACCCAACCAAGATCCAAGTCATTCATGATTGACCAGCCCCAACAACTCTGACAGAGCTCTATAGATTCTTGGACCTTGCCAAATTCTATTGTAGGTTCATTTTGGGGTTCTTTCATATTTCTTGGCCCCTAAGTTAGGTGATAGAAGGGGGAGCTAAAGCCAAGTTTTCTTGGTTGTTGTAGTCCGAGAGGAAGTATGAGATAGTTACTAGTTGATCCTTACATGGATAAATACATAATATAACATCATACAGGATAACACATAGACATATAAACATACATACAGAAGAGGTGAGAGAACCATCAAATCTTTTTATTATATTCAAAACAGTCTCTTCTTACATTCCATTAGATATCCATGTATATATATGTATGATATTTTGTTACATGTTGGTTACAGTCTGTAATTATCTAGTTAGTCGACTCTAACTGCCTATTTGACCGACTCTCCTATGTGACTACTACAGTCGACTTGGGTAGTCGATTGATAGTTCTGGTTGGTGGGGCCAACTAGCCCATATTAAATCTCCTCGCTCCTCAATTACTTACTCATCCCAAGCAATAGGGGAGTGTGGGAAAATACAAAAAAATTCTACTACATATTTTTTGTGGTTATTACAAAATGAGAATGAGAGAGAGAATGAAAGAATAAGTTGGTCTCAAATTATGCTAGGATTTATGTGCTTCATGGATTTTCTGATGATTTCATTGGTTTCTCATTTGTATCTTGAGGAATCTCCCACTCATGTGTTCTTACATAAACTAGTAGAGGTGTTACTTTTGATGGAAAATGCAATTCCTTGGGCCCTTCAATGATTATCTCTAGGGTTCTAGATTGATGATTGGTAGCTGGCATGTTTGAGTTGGAAGGTGCAAGGTTGAAAAATAAACAGTTTTTTCAATACATTGATGGTGTCTCTAACTGCTCTGCACGTGATTTTGGTATCCTTTCGAATGTTGTTTGATAAATGGTCGGAGCTGACTATAGAAATTTATTGGAGAACACTCACCATTGCTCAACTAAATGTTATGATTCTATCTCCATTTTCTTCATTTTCCCTAGGAGTTCTAGCTTATCTCTTAAGGACACTTCATGTACCGAAGTCGACTATGGGTCAGTATTTTTCTTCATTTCTTCAGTTTTCTCTTTTATTATTTCGAGGTTCCTAGATAATTTATCTATTACCATATGGGGTTTTCTTGCTTCTTTCAATGATTCTCTTTCTTCTCGTGTTAGGTCTACCTCGTCTACTTTTTCTTTTTCTAGCTAGCTAGATATAACTTGTTTGGATTTTGCATCAGTGGCAAGAAGTTAGGATGTTGTTAAGTCAATAATTACATTTTTTTGTGCTTTGAGTTTGTTGTATGTGGATGAAATGTATGATTTCCATTTATTGAGTACTATGCTTAGAGTGGTTGCCTATAAGATGGCCAATACGACTTGTTCTTGGACCACCTTAAATTTCTCCAGTTCGGAATGAAATTTTTTTGTTGCTTGCTAAAATAACCCAGTGGTATTATGTCTCATTGCCTTGTTGTGCATCTACTTGATATATTTATTTTCTTGCTTCATATGATGAATTTATGCCTGACTATTTTCCCCTATAGTTACCACTGCTTCGATCAAATTTCTCATTAAAACAAGAGGTTCGAACCCTTCCATCGGATGATCAATGCCCAGTTTTTATTTTGCAAGCAGAACATAGTTTTTTAATATATCTTTCTCCTTGTTTCTTCTTTCCCTCATTCATGTTCATTCTTTCAGAGCCTTCTTCCACCTATTTGTTTCTTCTTTAGATAGCTCATTGTATAAATTCATCATTTATTCATCTGACATGAATATTGAGTTGAATTATGTGACTGCTAGTGGGTCTATCGACTCGATTGGTTTAAATGTTGTGAATGTGATTGACTTTGGCATAATGTTCCTCATGTTGATGGAATTCTCCTTTTTCCTGTTTGGATTTTGTTGTTCTGGTTTGTTTTATTTTCCTTTGTATCTACCTGTGCCTTTTTCGGAATATTGGTTGCTTTGAGTTTCTCTATTATGTTGTCTTCACTTCGACTGTGTATCAACATCTTCATTATTTTCATTTTCATCCTTTTCTTGGTCAGATGTGTTGTATTTCTCTATGGTCTTGGCCTAAGTTGTAGGATTTTACAGTGGTGATTTATCTCTTGCATCATTTCCATATTTTTTTTTATTCTTTCTAGTTAGTGGGATTTTCCCATTCTGTCTGCTGGTCTTGGTTATCTTTACTCATTTCCTGGTTTGTTTTTTATGAGGATAAAGGATTTTTCAATGGTTATGTTTCAACTGACTTTTACATCGGAGGATAATGCTCTCATTCCTAATTGTTTGTACCTTCTTTCTTTTCTTGTTCTGATTTTTTCTACTGCATCTGGGTCAAGATTGATAGAATGGTTTTCTTTATCTAGTTCGACTTTTGACTAGTGTAAATCAGGAATTGTTGGTTTGCTTGCTCTGTTCGGGAAATATTCAATTGGAGTGGATTTCTTGGTGGTTCCATTCTGCACGTTGGTATTGATTTCTTCTGACCTTGAGTGCTCTTGTCTTCCCGTGTTGCTGTCATTAGGTGGGTTTTCAAAATTGTTTCTTCTTATGATATTTGTTGAGGGATCCTCCTGGTTTCCTTTATTTACTTATCTAATTTCTTTTTTGTTTCTTTTTCTTCAATGATTGGTGTCTCCTTGGGTGGAATAGATTCTCTTGTGAGGTCGAACCATCCGGTGCACGATTTCTTTGTAACTAGTTTCTTACTCGGGTTAAGTGGATTGGTCTTCGACCAATGTGTTTGAATCAGTGTTGACCAACCTGTGTTATGTTCTCGTTGCTCGCCCATCCTTTGTTTCTTTTTTCTTCTTGTCCCAACTTGCTTGTTGAGATCTGTTCTAGATTTCTTTGCGTTTTTTCACTTTTATTTTAGGCTAGCTATAGCTTCTTGGAATTGTGGGCCAACACTCAAATTTAAGATGTTTTTCAGTAGCCGCTTGGTCCTTTTATTTCTGTCGAGCGCTCTTGGTTAACTTGTTTGTAAAGTTGACAATTTTCTATACTCTTTGTGGGTCACTAAAATCGAGGGTTGCGTTTGATTTGAACACTTCCTTCCACATCATATTTACATCATCAGAAACTATATTAACAATGATGGATTTCTTACCTTTAGTCATTTTTTATTGTTGCTTCCTTTTGGTTAGAATATTCTTCACTAGAGGGCTTGCTTCACTGTCCAAGTTGCAAAAAAATGGCTCTATATATAGCGCTTCTTCCCTTTCTTCTTATTTTTATTCATCTATCAGGGGTTTTCTAATGGATGACTCAGTGTTAAGTATATCTAGTGGAATTGGTGTTTATAACCCTAGTTGTTTGTCCATCTCTTGAAAGATTTGGAGCTTCGTCGATTGATATGCTAGCTCTTCTGGTGGCGTCTCTTCATTAATTCCATACCAAATCTTGGTGTGGTCGAGATTGAGTTGAATGTGTGCGGTAAGTGGTAAGGCTCAATAGAACTTATGTTCAACTCTCCATTTAATGGAGACATTCTTGAGATGGTTGAACCAACACTTAAACACTATCTTGGACAGGGGTGCCTCTGATGATCCAACTACCCCAGGTCTAAATGACACATATTTATTCATAGTAGTGGCACGAGTAAATTGAAATAGAGTTGAAAATGAAAAAAAATAAAAAATAAAAATTGCAATAGATTTATTTGAAGGAGAAGCCGAACGTAGACAAATCTGGAACAATGGATATCGGTGGGACTTCAAAGAACTCAGTGCTAGAAAATAGGCCAATTTAATCATCAAGTCAAATACGATAAGAATTCATTCTTCCTATAAATTCTCAATAAGTCTGGTAAATTGTAAAATTGTTGTTAACAATCAAATTTGACAAATAGATTAGATTTCAATTGTTGTCCTCATCTCCTCTAGTCACTCAGAAAACTGATGACCCACACAGTGGCCCCACTTATCACTATCTAGTGTCATGTTATTGCATCTAGATACTCTTGCAAGTTCAAACAACTTGTGTGGAAGATGTGTAGTAGTGATTTTCTCTGTCGATATCAACTTCATTTCAACCAGACCATCAAAAACCACAAGGTATTCATTTCATTGAAGCATAGACAGAGAATACAATGAAGATGAAAAAGGCACAACCAACAACATCCCATTTAGTGGCAACATCAGGAGAGCATCGAATAATGAAAATAGCAGCGGGAGCATTAGAGCTACCCATGGTAGAGTTGATCGAACAAGAAAATACATTTAGTCACATTGACTTAGTGTTATCTCAACTACCTGTAGAAGTGTTATATGGGTTGAAAATGAGTATGATGCAGGAACTTCAATTGAGTGTAGTGTGAACATCGATGGAGTTGACAATGATAGTCACAGATAAAGGCATGCTACAGGCTGAATGCAATCAACTCAGGATGGAGAGAGATGAGGCCGCACAAAGGATAGAGAGATTACAACAAGTGGTACAGGGGGTATGTAATCATATTCCATAAGTGTTTTTAGAAGAAGACACCCCCTAGAAGAGAAACTTACTAAGATCAGTGAATCCATTAAGGGATTTCAAACAAATATTACTGATTTAGAAGCGCGCCAAACACCAAGTACCCCACTGGAGGAAAGGGAGAAAAGAGAGTAGATGGTGACCACAACTGTAGAGAATATCAGGAATCTAGAAGAAGAATGTGCAAAGATTTATGTAGAAAGCACGAGATTTTGGACACAGTTGACAGAAGATACAAAACTACGAGAAATTGGACAAAATTTACAAACGATGCAGGACAACGCACAAAAATTTAAGGAATTAATTCCCTCATTGCCACCAGTAGAGGTGATGAATGCAATGGAATCAAATCAGAAACTATACTCAGAGATGAACCAAATGAGGGAAAAAAAGTAGGCTTGTGCACTAAAGATAGAATCGTTGTAGGAGGAAGTGTTCGTAATAGTAGGAGAACTGGTATTTGCACAAGGAGTCACAAGTCATACAACACAAGAGAATGAAGAGAAGATAAAGACACATATTACAATAGAGCTAGCAGAGGAAATTTTGCAATAAGAAACAAAATTCAAATAAAAGCTCGAGATTACAAAAGAAACATTTCAAAATTTCATGACAACATGGAAGCAAGCATGAAGTGGCTCGGGACAGGCCACAGGTGAGTGTTGGGGGCCTGTTGGAGCAGGCCATTTTGGGTAAGTTTTTGGAATCGCACAAGAGCGGATCGCACGACAAATAAACAAAGGAGCAACACACATGGAATATAGTTATTGTATTTTAAGGAGTGGGTGCACAAAAGGTAGAAGTTAGCTAGGAGTTTTGGGACATTTTTTCTACATTGTAACAGGCTAAGCCCTAATGTATATATTTAAATATGTAATGGATTTTGGGTAGAAGATAACAATAGAACATAACATTCGAGAGTGAGAGCTTTGGAAGATAATTTTGAGTGAGTTGATTGTTGAGCAATGAGTAGTTAGTGGAGTTGAATATTAGTCAAGAGGTATGTGTTCACTGCAACATAGAACAACTTGTGCATGTTTGGGTTTTTACTGAAGATCATTGTATGACTGCAATCCGCACCCACTGTAAGGAAGACTATGAATGAATAATGTATGAATCCAACCATTGTGGATGTATCCTTGTTTGGGGTGAACCACGTTAAATCCTTTTGTTCTGATGTGTTTTTCTTTCTATTAATTTCACACACAGAATGGATGATTAATGGTTAGGATGAATATGTATCTGATGGTTCTACACATATGTTGAATGGTTAAGTAGGATGATTATGTCAAATTTTATGGTACTATTATGGTTCCACACACAGAAGGTATGAATGAATGTTAAGTAAATAGTAAGGATTAATGTCTCATATTCCCCTATGACTAATAAAGCTTGGTTCCTACAGTATCCATATGTACCTCGAGTGACACTTCACCTACTTCCAGGTGATGTTAAAAGGGCCAGTATCTTTGTATTTGTTGGTAAATTAATGTTTAACCCCGGGCTTCCCACTACATGCCAACACACTGATAGATCAAAATTGTATTTTGGGTAAGCTTGAATCCTTGGAGAATTGAAAGATTGTGACTTTAAAATATGTTCACGTCTTATTAATATTGAAGAAAACCAATTCTGGGGGTCTTTTGAATCGATCTTTTCGAGATATCGATCCTCAGACTTGTGGGTTATCTGGCCCACATGTGAATTGAACTCATCCATGGTAGCAATACTCCAACAATCCCTACAATGTACCCTGGAACAAATCTCTGAGTCTTTATCTCAACCATGTCTTATGAAGTTCATAAGAACTTCAACTTCCTTCAAAGGACTCCTTTGACAGTGCGCCCAATCATTTTCTTTGTCACAAGACCATGATACAAAACCATGATCTAACCGGGGGATTGGATCCTAGACTTTCTCCTTTGCATATAAATGCCTTCGCCAATATCTGATCCAATCTAACCATTGGAATATTGGATACATTGATTGTCACGGAACCAAATCTCTACGTCGGTCTTAATTTTTTTATCCTTATGATCTCGAGATATAACCAAGGGCTAAGAATCGTTGTCATTGACACCTAATTCAATGAACCAACCCACAAGACTCAACTTTCTCGACGATACATAAAGATCGACGATATGGAATCCAATCCAGTCACTCTGGACCATCGATCTTCTTGTCTTACCAATCCTCAACCATTGATTATTTGGATTTGAATTTAACGTTGTCGACCCTCTCAAATTTCGGTGATAACTTCATGGAAACTTGGATAGAAACTATAGAAATTTTAAATGACAAAATCAACAAGTACGAAGTTCTTTCATACACTTAGCAACCTAGATATAACTATATTCTATGAAATCTAAAATGTCTAAACCCACATTCAGAAATTACCAAAAGCAGAAATGGACATTGCTAAGAAATTTTACAACAGAATAAACACAATGAACAACAATCATTCAACTCAGAAAAACTTAGAAATTTAGGCAATGCCAGGGAAAACCCCAATGCGGGGAAACCCAAAGAGAGAGAGATATTTTATTAGCTTCAGGAAATACATATCAGTAGCAGCAATACATTTACAGCCAAGAGGCACCCAACAGTCCCAAATTTCTGCCTTGATTTTCGTGCCTAGAAAATCTGTATCGATGTATGGATTTTCCCTCTTACAACACCTCAAAATATGTGTCAAATAACTATTGTACGGACAACAACAAAACTCCCTCTTCACCAACAAAAAACACTAGAGAATATCCCTTGATTTGCATGCAGCAAGCTTCCTCGAAATTTGTTCCCTCCCAGCCTATTGTACAGACTGTATAGATCCGTACAGTATGGCCTCTCTAACAACAGAAAATTTACAACACTCTAACATAGAAAAATCCCTTGGGATTTGTGCCCAATATCTCTTAGGAAATGTGCCCTCCTTGCTGCTCTCTTTCCTCTCTCGAAAAATCTCTCTCAAACTCTTCCTCGATGTGTCTTGCACACTACCCAATGAATTCTATTATAATCCGAAAGTGACCCTTCACCTTCTCCAACCCTAGATCTAATGGCCAAGATCTAATCTTGCCTTTACAAGATCAAGGGTCATGATTCATTCCCTCCAAAATAAATAACTTTAAAATATTAAAGTACATTTTCACTTTATAACATAAGTTCACTTTAATATTAGAAGATACACTTTATTAAAAACTCACTTTAATAAAAGAACCACTTTATCACAACTTTATAAAAACCCATTATAAAGTCAAGTGTATAGTAGTGTAGGTACAAGGTTACTTGCGCATACAAGACACACATGCAGAGTACCTCCCAAGCTAAAAGGATAACACTCCCTCTTAGCAAGGGATGTAATTGCTGACCTCTCCA
This sequence comes from Picea mariana, assembly GCA_032191745.1. Taxonomy (NCBI): domain Eukaryota; kingdom Viridiplantae; phylum Streptophyta; class Pinopsida; order Pinales; family Pinaceae; genus Picea; species Picea mariana. The sequence continues at coordinate 173,635 of JASDQU010106019.1, forward strand.
TCATTTGGTGCCATCACATTGTACTCTGTAGGAGCTCCCTATGAACCTGGAGCCATCCTCAACACCTACACAGAACTTGAACCAGAAGACATCCTCCTGACAACTACTCTAAACCCTAAGCTCCTAGGAGAATCCACTCCACCTTGAACATCGGTTCAATCACACCAGTTGAGTCTTTTGTCAGTGCTCAGAAGAGACTCATTCTCTTATCTCGAAATGCAAGACTGAATCCTTGGGTCCACCGCAGTCTCAGGAGACTCCTATCCTATCCGACGTTGAATCATATCCTGAAGGTTGTTCTAGAAACATGTACAACCTATCCACCTGATCACCAATTAGTTGTGGTTCCACTGGGTTCACCCCCTCCCTGTAGATAAATTCATGTCTCCTCTTGAAAAATGTACAATATCCATCATTCTCCAAGGCTGAGACTGAGATCAAGTTAACCCTTAATGTTGGAACAAAGAGAACTCAATCAAGCTCCATGAATCCTCCATACTCGAGTCAAAATCTAACCCTTCCAACTCCAGATACAAATCGTTCCATACCACCTTCACTCTCCACCAGCCGGTCAAGATCTGTCTCTATGATAATAAGGAATGCTCGCCAGATTCCTGACATGTGACAAGAGGCTCCACTGTCAACAATCCATCTGAAAACACCTCCAAATACTCCATTATCGACACGGGATACTAGAGTAACCAAAGAAAATTCCTTATCAAACTTGGAAGAAAAGTCCTACATCGTTGTTGTAGCAGCTATCTCAGGCCCCTCCTATTATTTCCTCTTCTTCTTCTTCTTCTCAGGACACTGAGAACAGGGTGCCCCAACTGGTTACAACAATAACATTTGACTTTACTCAAGTCCCTCCCGAAATTTCATTTCTTCTTGCTCTTTGCATCAAGAGAAACATTCTCCTCAACTCTGTCTTCCTTCTGACCATTGCTATGAGATCCCTCCCAGATCTCCTCCTGAGTGAAGTCGTCCCACAGTCTGCTCCAATTTGGATGATGCTCACAACTCACCACACACTTCACGAAGACTTCCCATTCCTTGGTGAATCATTTCAAGGATATGCTCACCAACTCTGAATCCGATATGACCTCCCCAACTGCAACTAGCTCATCTTTCACTTGAGCTACCTAGGTAATGAAAGAATACACACTCTCCCCCTTACCCATCTTGGAAGGCCATCTTCCAGTTTTCATTCTTCGCCTCAAATAAATTATTAAGTGCATCACATATATCTTGGGTTGTCTTCTTCTCAGCCAAGTGTGGAATAAGGTGGTTCTTTACTCCATACAGAATAATCCTTTGAGATTTGGCCTCCTTTACTTCATGCAAATCCAAAGCAATAGGATCTATTGTGGGAGCCACAACGACAGAACTAACATAGTTCTAAATCTTGTTCTCCTTGAGAACAACTGGCATCCAGACCTTCCACTGCAAATACTTGGAAATGTCATCCAACCAATCCTCAAATCTAATGCAAGCTTCCATATTCCCTATCACTATTCAAAGGAAAACAAACAACATTATTCACCCTTCAACCTTTCCCAAAAATCTCACTACTCACTGTCACTCAAAGCCCAAGCTCTGATACCATGTAGAAATTTCAAATGACAAAATTAACAAGTACTAAGTTCTGTCATACACTTAGCAACCTAGATATAATTGTCTTCTATGAACTCTGAAATGTCTAAACCCTCATTCAAAAATTACCATAAGAAAAAATACACATTGCTAAGCAATTTTACAGTGGAATAAACACAATGAACAACAATCATTCAACTAAGAAAAACTCAGAAATTTAGGCAATGCAAGGGAAAACCCCAATGCAGGGAAACCCAAAGAGAGAGAGAGAGATTTTATTATATCCAGGAAAGATATATCAACAACAACAATACATTTACAGCCAAGGGAAATAACTTACAACACTCAATAGTCTGAAATTTCTACCTTGATTTTCATGCCCAGAAAATCCGTACTACTGTACGGGTTTTCCCTCTTACAACACCTTGAAATCTATTCCAAATAAATTGTGTACAGACAACAACAAAATTTCCCTCTTCACCAACATAAAACACTAGAAAAACTACCTCGATTTGCATGCAACAAGCTGCCTCGAAATATGTGCCCTCTCATCCTATTGTACAAACTGTACGAATCGATATAGTACGACCTCTCTAACAACATAAAATTTACAACACTCTCACACAAAAAACTCCCTTGGGATTTGTGCTCAATTTCTTTTGGGAAATGCGCCCTCCTTGCTACCCTCTTTCCTCTCTCAAGCTCTCTTAGAAAATCTCTCTCAAACTCTTCCTCAATGTGTCTTGCACACTACCTAATGTATTCTCTTATAATCTAAAAGTGACCCTTCACCATCTCCAACCCTAGATATAATGGCCAAGATCTAATCTTGCCTTTACAAGATCAAGGATCATGATTCATTCTCTCTAAAATAAATCACTTTAAAATATTAAAGTACATTTTCACTTTATAACATAAGTGCACTTTATGAGATAAAGTCACTTTAATATTAGAAGGTACACTTTATTAAAAAGTCCCTTTAATAAATGAACCTCTTTATCACAACCTTATAAAAACCCATTATAAAGTCAAGTGTCTAGTAGTGTAGGTACAAGGTTACTTCCGCATACAAGACACACATGCAGAGTACTTCCCAAGATAAAAAGATAACAAAACCAGGTGTTCGAGTTGTCGTCGGCGATCCTAGCGTCATCGTCGATGATTAACTAAGTGGAGTTTGACTTCCGACACAACAAATGTTCCCAAAAATGAAATGTTTCGATGATATAGTAGAATACCCAATTTTCCTTTGACATTGATTTGGAAAAGGGTTCGTCGATCTAATCTCCACTGTTGATCTCTCCCTTTTGTGGATAGTTGGATTTCTCCTCCACGATATCACCTAAACTTGGATCACCATTGATCCTACATTGATAAATAGTCAATCTTTCACATCAAATGTAATGTAATTTCCCACACTCTGACTTGCAACATAGGTTCTCATCTTCTCTCACATATGTTCAACATATCAATTTAAATAGGGTTTTCTCACGCAAGATTAAAAAACAAAGACACCTAATACATAAAATACACATATTCTATTATATCGATCAAGATCGATTACATACTAAGGCCTCCCTGGGCCTGGTTGCCCTCTCAACCCGTTCTACATTGTGACTGGCCTCCTCTCACAATGCCCGAAGGATTACATTTATAACAATGAATAAATAAGAGGATCATATCATTCAAGATCCGATCTATCCTCATAATATCACCAAGATCGCTCAAGATCATAAAAACACACAACAAACCCTATCATTTTATCTTGAATTTCGAGGAATTGCGTCCAGTTGGCCATGTCCACCTTCTAAGAGGTTCAAAAATTCAATTTTGATTTGGGGGGAGGGGGGGGGGTGTGGGTTTCTCCTGCATCAGACTCCCAGGGTAGAAAATATTCATGATCTCTCGATCATGTGTCATCATTGTTGCTTCCATATTCAACCTTTTGTCTTTTTTTCCCTCATGCATCATTCACCATATGTTGAATTTCTCCTCATGCTCAACAGTGAGTTGCAACTAATCCTACACCTCTATTACCGAATACCTCGCCAAACTTCCTCTTGAGTTTTACAAGTTCTTTCTGCTAGAATTTTCTGAGCTTCTTATGCTCCTCTAGGCTTCTGCATCTACCCACTCTCATGTAGAGACATCTTTCCCTACTCTAATACCACTCGATGAAAACCAATTATGGGGCTCCTTTGAATCAAGTTTTTTGAGATCTGGATCCTCATACTTGTGGGTTATCTGGCCCACACATGGACTAAAATCCTCCATGGTAGAAATACTCCAAAAATCCCTTCAATGTACCTTGGAACACATCCGTGAGTCTTCATCTCAACTACAACTTATGAAGTTCATAGGAACTTCATCTTCCTTCGCATGCCTCCTTTGATAGTGCACCAAATCATTTACTTGATCATGAGACCATGGGATGAAACCATGGTCTAGTTGGGGGATCGCATCCCAGACTTTATCCTCTGCATATAAATGCCTTCACCAAGCTCTGATCTAATATAATCATCAGAACATTGGCTACATTGGTTTTCATGGAACCAAAGCTCTGCATAGGGCTAAGCATCGTCGTTGTTGGCACCCAATTCAGTGAAAAAACCCAGAAGACTCAACTGTCCCGACGATACTTCAAGTCTGACAATATGGAGTCCACTCCAATCACTTTGGACCATCAATATTCTTTTCTAACCAATCCGCAGTTGTTGATTATTTGGATTTGACTTTAACGTTGTCGTCCCTCTAACTTTTTAGTGCTAACTTCATGGAACCTTGGTTGGAAACCAAGTGCTTGAGTCATTTTCGATGATCCTAGCATTGTCGTCAATGATTAACTAAGTGGAGTTTGACTCCCAATGAAAGAAATGTTCTCGATGATATAGTAGAATACCCACTTTTTCTTGGTTGTTGATTTAGAAAAGGGTTCATCGATCTAATCTCCATCGTTGATCTGTCCCTTTTGTGAATGGTCGGATTGCTCTTCCACAATATCGCCTAAACTTGGATCATCATTGATCCTACCATGATCAATGATCGATCTTTCACCTCTGATGGAATGTATTTTCCCATGCTCTAAGCTGCAACATATGTTCTCGACCTCTCTCACATATGTTCAACATATCAATTCAAACAGGGTTTTCTCACACATGATTAACACATAGAGACAGAAAATACATAAAATACACATATTCTATTGTATCGATCGAACTCGATTACGTACTAAGGCCTTGATGGGATTGGTCGCCCTCTCGGCCTGATCTACATTGTGACTGGCCTCCTCTCGTAACGCCCGAAGGATTACATTTATAACAGTGAACAAATAAGAAGATCAGATCATTCCAAATCTGATCTATCCTCATAATATTACTAAAATCGCTAATAACAACACACAACAAACACTATCATTTTATCTTGAATTTCGAGGAATTGCATCCTCTTGGCCACATCCACCTTTTGGAAGGTTCAAAAATTCGATTTTGATTTTTTGGGGGGGGGGAGGTGTTGTTGTTCCTGCATCAAATCTCACCCAAACAAATAAGTTGACAGAAAATAATTCTTTAGTATGACTCTAGGCTAGGTGGTATATCACATTACTAAGTACTTAGCAATGTAACTTGAATGGTAGGTTTTTTCCTTCTTTAGTGTAGTATATTAGCTTGCACTTTGAAGAAAAAAGATCAATCACATAAATAATTTATAATTATAAGTTTTTATCATAATTCTTAACATTAAATTTCAAAGATTACATGAAACATTGATCACTTGAAACTTCTTAAAAAAATAATTTTAAAATTATGTACAAATACAACAACAATTGCATAATATACAAGTTTTTATCCATTACAACTTTATACATTTATATTTAATACACAACTTAACACCTATAACATAAAACAAATTTTAAAGACATACTAACAACGTGAAAATATGAAACTAAGATGCTACTATTTGCAAACACTACTCAAGACCCCAAAAAAACCATTTTTTAACAATTTCATCATGTATACAACACAAACTCAAATTCAAAACAAAACCCACTTTTCAAAAAGCCAATATGCACCATCAAATTCAAAACAAAACCCACTTTTCAAAAAGCCAATATGCACCATTAAATGATATGAAAAATGAAGTAAGGATGAAATTTGAGAGATAAATTGCAATAGAGTTGAAAATGAAAAAACAAAACATTGAAAAAAAAAAAAGTGAAGGATGAAATTTGAGAGATAAATTGTGAAAAAAAAGTAAAGTAAGGATGAAATTTGAGAGATAAATTGCAATAAAGTAAAGTTGAAAATGAAAAAATGAAAAAAGTTAATTGCAATTATATTTACTATAAGAACATTGGGTATGGATGGTACTTAGAAGAACTCAGTGCTAGCAAATAGGCCAATTTAATCGTAAAGTCAAATACTATAAGGATTCATTCTTCCTATGAATGCTCGGTAAATCTAATAAATTGTAAAATTGTTGTTAACAATCAAATTTGACATATAGATTGGATTTCAACTGTTGTCCTCGTCAGAACCCTTGGTGGCCACACTTATCACTATCTAGAGTCATGTTATTGCATCTAGATACTCTTACAGTTGAAACAACTTGCGTGGAAAATGTGTAGTAATACTTTTCACTGTGGATATCAACATCTTTTCAACAGGGCTGTCTAACAACCATCAGCTATTATTTCATCGAAGGAACGTGTCCAGGAAACTCGGGTTCGGCGGCCGTCTAACACACCAACCAGGTATTCATTTCGTCGAAAAAACGTGTCCAGGGAACTAGGGTTCGGCGAGTACAGCCACGGGCTCTTTGACTACAAATAAATGGCACGTGGTAGGTCAATTGCAATAATCAACTCCGCGTTGCCGATTGAACAAAACGTCCACTTTCACAAGTCTACGATGCTCAGGACTCTGGAGTCGGGACGCGGCACCTTTTCTCGAAACCCCTCCCGCCAGATCTCCGCTTAGTCAACCATGGCAGATAGCAATGCCCAGCAGTCCGCTGCCTTCGTTGGTCTGTGCGCTCCCTATAAACGCGTCAAGGAAGACCTACACAGATACCGTTCGATTGATCCCTTCTCTTGAAACGATCCTCACTCTGAAATCTGCAATCTCTGAGACTTCCGAATACGCAGATGAGATGGAAGCTTGCAACAAGAAGGTACTGTTCTTGCTACGGTTTTGTTGCTATGGTGTTGTTTGTTTGTTAATGGTTGATTTAGAATTATAATGGTTAAGAACATGTGTTTTCTCTTAAGAGGTCACAAGTTCAAATCCAGAGAGGTAGGGTATGTATATTTTCGTAGATTTTTCAGTAAAATAATTTGATACTGCGAATCATTTTTAGAATAGCTAATCTTTTTTGAAAAAAATCATGAAAAATTAGTCCATGAACAAAATTTAATCCCTAAAATCATTCATGATTATTGCGATTCATGCAGATGATGATACTTACGGCCGAGATAAATCGCATCGACAAGGAGAATCAAAATCTCAATTCTATGTTGAAGCGCATGAGTACTGGCTATAACGACTTGCAGACGCATATCAGGTCTCTGGTGCACAAGAAACAACAGTTGGCGTGCGTTGATCGAAGCCAGGTATTTATGGTTTTTGGAAACCTAATTAGGGATTCAATTCAACCTAGATTAGCCTTCATGAATCGCAGAAGTTCTTAATGCGTTTTCCTTTTCATTTCGTAGATATTCAATCCAGATGATGTAAGAGAAGAGAATTCCAATTTGAGTATATTGTCTCCGAGATCTCTTGATGTCCGCTCTGGCAGTGCATTTTCCCACCTGTCTTATAATTCTTCGGATTGTCGTGAACAAGTTCGTGAAAAGGAGGGGAAGAAGGCCAAATTTATGGAAGATCAGCAGTTGCCATCAAAGAAACGGAAGATAAATTACATCCAGTTTGACCAGAGTCAGAATGGGACGATTAATTCGTCTGTGGATGATAACCCAGTTGCAGTTTCCCAAAAATCTTATAATTCTTCGGATTGTCCTCAACAAGTTAGGGGAAAGGAGGGGAAGAACGTCAAAGTTATGGACGATCGGCTGCTTCCTTCAAAGAAAAGGAAGATAAATTACTTCCAGTTGGATCAGACTCGGAATGGGACGACTGTAAAATCGTCTATGGATGATAACCTAATTTGTGAAGAGCCACAAAAGAAAAAACATAACGCGCCGAGCAAGGACTCCATCAAACAGACGGCGGTTGTGCCCAAAAAAATCGTATCCTTGCGTAGAAGATCTGAGGCACCCGTAGTAATATTGGATGCCGAGCCCCTTTTCTACCTCCGAACCAGAGCTTAACAATTTCAGCCTGAGCTCCCTTGTAAATAGGTCTTCAAAATCAAACAATGAAGGGCATAAGTTTTCAAGTTTTCAAAATCAAACAATGAAGGGGATGAAATGATGGTTGTTTAAATATTTTATTTTTTTGAATTTTTTCATTAAAATTTGGTTAAATAGATTTTGGTGAAATCACCATTTTCTGTTGTTTAAATTGTATGTTTAAATTGTATTATACAGATTTAATTAGTCAAATTTGGAGTTTCAACAATTTTTAATTAGTATTTTTTGTTATTTAAATTATATTTTTGAATTGTATTATACAGATTCAATTATTCAAATCTAAAGTTCCAACAATTTTTAACTAGATTTCAATAAAAATTGGTTAAAAAATATATCCTTAAAAACTCAAAAAAATCAAAATTTAAACTACAAACATAATAAATACTATACATATATAGCAAAACTAACCATCCATAAACAATACTTAAATGACAACATAAACTCACCTAATATTGATGTACTTAAACCATACACATAAACCACACTAAGTGTTGATACACATAAACCACACTATATATGTCATATTTTGTAATTAACAACACATTACCATTAAATGTTGTTGTACCTAAGTGATCCAGATAAATGACACAAAAATGATGCACCGTATTGAAAAAAAAAATGCACATAAACTACACACTTAAAAAACACATAAGTGACACTAACAATGCACATAAACTACACACTTAAACAACACATAAGTGACACTATAAACGAAATATGCACATAGTGGTAGCAATCTATGAGAAAATAGATGAATGGAACTATTGCCATACATTTGTCAAGCCTCGAGCGAGCCTAATAAGAGATTGATGCATTTATTATGCTAAAGACATTTTTTAAGGTGACGACCCCATCTCAAAGCCTTTCATCCTCTAATATTTGGGTCACTGAACTTTCAAAAACATCTTCCACCTCTCATTGTACATGTATCCTTCTCCGTGTGAAGAATTCCTTGGCTTTCTCCCAGTTTTCTTGGTCCACTCAAGGTGTGCAAAACTTATCCATGGTTGGATACACTAACCATGTCTCCAATGGAGATGTACATGTTTGGGTGTAATTTGTTATGTACATGTTTTTGTGTAATTTATTATGTAACCTTTAAGTGTATATGTATCCTTCTCTGTGAAGAATTTCTTGTGTGAAGAATTCCTTGGCTTTCTCCCAGTTTTCTTGGTCTACTTAATGTTTTTCTTGGCTTTTTCCCAGTTTTCTTGGTCCACTCAAGGTTTGCACAATTATGAGAATACAACACACTATCCATGGTTGGATACACTAACCATGTCTTCAATGGAGATGTACATGTTTGTGTGTAATTTATTATGTGTGAAGAAGCATTTAAAATCTTTATTATAAGTTCATAAGAATATACATTATTTATCATAATTTATTTTAAACCCTAATCTTTTAACTCTACATTAAACCAAGTCGCTTAAAATAATAAAAATTGTTTATACTTTTTTAATTTTATTATTTTTCTTAGGAGGCATATTTTAGAAAGTGTGCATTTGAAAGTAGTTATAATAGGAATGAATCTTTCATTCAGGTGCAAGTGCGAGGAGTAGGGATTAGATTAGAATGCACATAGCCCACAAACTCCCTATTAGAAAATGGATATGTCATTCCTTTTAAACCACAAGAAGAAAAAAAAAACATATGGTTGGATTATATGTACATGAAGCAATGCAAGATGGGTAGGTCGGGAAAGAACGTGTATTCTCCTCTAACTTTATGTTGCTCACTTTCTGTTCACTCTTGGTCAAGCTCTATATATTTATTGAGAACAATAGTTTCATCGTTGTGCATCAAGTTATTTATTAATATGTGTTGGAAAAGAGACAATGAACTTCTTAGGACCATAAATCCTACATACAAAATTAGTGGATTTGGGAACATAATAGTTCTTTGGAAAGTTCTAAATGGGAACAAAAGTATGAGACAAAAATTGAGATGTAAATAAAGAAACAAATTGGGACACAAATCTATACATAAATTAGGATCCAAAGTCAATTTTGGGATACATATAAGGATGTCATAGACACATTGTGACACAAAATGGGATGCTTTGAGACGTAAAATAGGATGTAAAGGGATACAAATGGGACGCAAGAACCATAACTAGGATGCAAATGGAGACACAAAAGGTGATTCGAATTATTTTGAGAACGACATGAAGACACAAATATAGAAAAGATAGAAAAAGGAAATACACAAAGATATTGCAAGAATCACATAAATATAATGAAACCCAACTTCTATTAATGAATAAGAGAGAAACAAAGATGTTGGCTACGCTTCATTTGCAACAAGCTTTACATCACACTCCATTGCATGCTTAAAACGCCTCCTTCACCTCAATTATATATGAGAGAGTGAGAGGAGAACAATTCCCATGATGCATGTGGGATAAATTGGACCAAGTTTATAAAATGTCACAGGGATGTAAAACAATAGGACTTCCCGGGTGATCACCCATCCCAGTACTACTCTAGCCTAAGCACGCTTAACTACGAATTTCTAATGGGATCCGGTGCATTAACGCTATGTTGTAGGCATGTACATAACACCACTAGAAAATCATTAAATGATGTCTGTAATTAACAAATGAAGATGACATTACATTCTGTTCCCCACCAAAAGGGTGAATATCATGGTTTATCAAAACAACAGGCTCAAAACGGTGATTCAGTGGAAGAGGTGGATGGCCACTGAGATCCATCTGGATCATTCCTCCCCCCTTAGGAAGCAATGGTCCCCCAGTGCRTCAAGTTCCCTTTGGAGGCAGGGAGAATTCTGCTAAATCTGAAGCTTGGTGCATTTCTTGCCTTGCTAAAGAATATTTCCTTCTTAGCTTGTTGAATGATGTCATGARCCTGTTACTGGAGGGGTTGGATCCATTCAAMCAATCTAGCTACATGATCTACCTGAGTGTGGGAGGAGTCTGTCAGTGAAGATGTAACATGAAGAGTATGAAGGGTTCTATTATAACCTTTCTTGACTGGGTAGTGTGGAGGCACCCCCGTAGGTGCAGCAAGAACATTTTGGTACCCGTCTACAATATTGTCGATTTTCTTCTGCTAGATAGAAAGCTATTGGGTTGAGGCTGCAGTGGTTGCAATGTCCTTTTGTTCACCTTCTGATCAGATTGTGAAGAGGTTAAACTTTGCAATATGAGAGAATACTTTGTGGCATTGTTTTGGTGGGACAATAGACACAACTACCTCTGATATCCGATATAGATGGACCCCTAGAGTAACAATGACACTATGGGGTCAAGACTCATAAATAGCATGACGCCTCCATCACAGACTTCCAGTGGGGCAACATCACACATTACCTCATCCTTGAAGGGCTTGATGTCGTAGGACAGGTGACACTGATGGTTGATAAGAAGATATTGACCCTGGCGAAGCCACCCAATGTTGTATGGTTGCAGGTGTGGTGTTGTTGGAAAATCCAACTGCTTGACAACCTCTATTGATATGATGTTCTTTTGGATTCCACTATCAACAATAAAATGCAGTGGGGTCCCCTTCACCCACATATATGAATGGAAGAGTTGTTCCTCCTCCTCAGGATCCTCTTTTGGTTGGATTGTTTTAGTTGCGATAGTAGTAGTAGGTTTTTCATCAATGATATGCCTCCTTCTATTATTTTCTAAATCAACGTCCAAGTCGGTGTTTGGCTCTTTGTCTTTGAGATCGACCACCAATGATTGTATTGAGCGACATTCATTAGTGTTGTGCCAAGGGTTGTTGTGGAACTCACACCACTTTCCAGTGTCTTTCTTAGACTTCCCATTACCCTTCTTTGACTGCATCTGGGACTGGCTCTCTTGAGGTTGGCCTTCTTTTCTCTATCCATG